>VMDO01023751.1:0-30948 GCA_007922755.1 Pedetes capensis
GGTCCATAACCACTGATTTCAATGAAATACAAAAAATTGTCAGGGATTACTACAAGAGACTATTCCCAAAAATATGAAAATGCAGAAGAAATGGACAAATTTATTAACACGTATGACCTACCAAAACTAACCCCAGAAGACATAACTGACTTAAACAAGCCCATTATATATACAGAAATAGAAAAAGTAATTAAAAGTCTCCCAACAAAGAAGAGCCCAGGTCCTGATGGATTCACAGCAGAATTTTACCAAACTTTTAAAGAAGATATAATACCTGTCTTCCTCAAATTATTCTAAAATTATTCCTCAAATTATTCTAAAATAGAAAAGGAGGGAACACTCCCAAATTCATTCTATGAAGCTACCATCACCCTGATACCTAAACCAGGAAAAGATTCATCTAAGATTGAGAACTATAGACCCATCTCCCTTATGAATCTAGAGGCAAAAATATTTAATAAAATTCTGGCAAACAGAATCCAATAGCATATGAAAAAGATTATTCACTATGACCAAGTGGGATGCAAAGCTGGTTGAATATATGGAAATCAATTAATGTAATCCAACATATCAAGAAACTGCCAAACAAAAACCACATGATCACCTCAATTGATGCTGAAAAGGCCTTCGACAATGTGCAACACCTTTTCATGATAAAAGCACTGGAGAAGATAGGTATAACACGCAAATACCTTAATTTCATAAAAGCCATTTATGACAAACCTACAGCCAACATTATATTAAATGGAGAAAAACTGAAACCATTTCCTCTTAGATCTGGAACAAGACAAGGATGTCCTCTCTCTCCTATTCTATTCAACATAGTAATTGAAGTCCTGGCCAGGGCAATCAGACAAGAGAAAGAAATCAAAGGGATACAGATGGCAAGGAAGAGGGTCAAATTATCCTTATCTGCAGATGATATGATCTTATACCTGAAAGACCCCAAAACCTCAACCAGAAAACTATTACAACTAATTAACTCCTTCAGCAGAGTTGTAGGCTACAAAATTAACACACAAAAATCAATAGCTTTTCTTTACACCAATTACAAACAGGAAGAGAAGGAAAAATACCATTCATGATAGCCCACCAGAAAATTAAATACCATGGAATCAACCTAACCAAAGACCCTTCCGATCTATACAAGGAAAATTTCAAAACATTAAAGAAAGAAATAGCAGAGGACACTGAAAAATGGAAAGACCTCCTCTACTCCTGGATAGGGAGAATTAATATTGTAAAAATGGCTATCCTACCAAAAGCAATCTATAGATTTAATGCAATACCCATTAAAATTCCACTGACTGACTTTACAGAAATAGAAAAAATGATCCAAAAATTCACATGGAACCACAAAAGACCACGTGTAGCCAAAACACTCTTAAGCTGCAAAACAAATGCAGGTGGAATCACAATTCCTGACTTCAAGCTATACTACAGAGCAGTGGTTGCAAAAACAGCTTGGTACTGGCACAAAAATAGGCCCAAAGATATCTGGAACAGAAGACCAAGAAATACCTCAACACACCTATAGCCATCTGATTTTTGACAAAGGAGGAAAGTAAGTAAACTGGAAAAAGGACAGCCTCTTCAACAAATGGTGCTGGGAAACATGGTCATTCACACCCAGAAAAATGAAAGCTGACCTGCATCTCTCAATATACATGAGAGTTAACTCAAAATGGATAAAAGATCTCAACATAAAATCAGAAACTTTAAAACTTATAGAAGGCAAGATAGGCAATACACTCCATCATATAGGCATAGGAAAGTATTTCCTTAATAGGACTCCAATTGCTCAAGAAATTGCAACAAGAATAGATAAATGGGATTATATGAAATTAAAACGCTTCTGTGCAGCAAAAGAAATAATTAACAGAGTCAAGGAAACCCCCACAGAATGGGAAAAAATCTTTGCATTTTATACATCAGATAAAGGTCTAATTACTAGAATTTATAAAGAACTCAAGAAAAAACTCCCCAAAAAACAAATAACCCAATACACAAATGGGCAGAGGAACTGAGAAGACAGTTCTCAAATGAAGAGGTCCATAAAGCCGTGAAACACATGAAAAAATGCTCAACATCCCTAGCCATTAGGGAAATGCAAATCAAAACAACTCTGAGATTTCACCTTATACCAGTAAGAGTGGCCAAGATCAATAAAACAAATGCTGGCGAGGTTGCGGGGAAAAGGGAACACTCTTACATTGTTGGTGGAGCTGTAAATTGGTCCAACCACTGTGGAAATCAATATGGAGGTATCTTAAAAAACTAAAAATAGATCTACCATATGACCCAGCTTTAACACTACTGGGAATTTACCCAAAGGGAGATGGGTCATCATACCACTGAGACACCTGCATCTCCATGTTCAATGCAGCACTTTTCACAACAGCAAGGATATGGAATCAACCAAAGTGCCATTCAACAGAAGAATGGATAAAAAAACTATGGTATATATACACAATGGAATACTACTCAGCAATCAAGAAAAATGAAATAAGGTCATTCACAGCAAAATGGATGGAATTAGAGAAAATTATTTTAAATGAACGAACACAAGCTCAGAAAGAAAACCACCACATGTTCTCACTCATATGTGGGAGCTGAATCAAAATTATAAGAAGGAAAAATCCTATTCAAAGGTCAGATCAAAATAAAAGGGGAAAGAAAAGCTAAGAATGGTGTCAATATAAATGGTCTAGAAAATGCATGCAATTGTTCTGACAAGATAAAAACAAAGTTCACTACAGGAAAGGTTTCTATCTTAAACAGAGCTGGAACCCAAGGACATATAGAAAAATATTATCAAGTAAAAGGTAGAGAAGACTTAGATGGGGAGGGTGGGGGGGAAGCATACAGGAGGGTAAGGGGGAACCTATATGAATAACGTACATCAAAATGCATATATGGAAATGTCACAATGAAAAACATGTCAGAATGAATCATATTAAGGTGTACATTAAAAATTTCCAATAAAAAATAAAAATAAACAATTAGGGGACAAGATGAGGGTTGGACATAACCAATTAGATAACAGAGGGTCCGATCAGGCAGGCGCCATCTTGGTTCACTCAATGCCAAGAGACTCAGATGTAGGACAGGGTCACTGGGAGCCATCTGGCCTTGGAGGATAAATGATAGTCCTCCAGGCAGGCTAGATGGGCCCCTATGAGAGTGGTCCTATCTAGGATCCCTACAATCTTATACAACAAAGGTTTTCTAAAATGCTTAAGTCAGTTTTCTATAGCACCACCAAGATTGACCCCAGGCAGGGGCTGTCCCACACTTTCTACTATTGTGAGATGAAGATGCCTCTACAGTAGGAGAGGAATTTGGGGACTGGCGGTACAGGACAGAGGCACGAAGCATTGGAACAACAATGGGTACCACACAGCCTTTGAAGCTGCTGGTCTGCCCATGCACTGAAAGCCTGGCTCTCAGGAGGGAATATTCCTTTAGGAAATTCATCTGTGTGGTGTCTCCAGCCTGGAGCAAAACCAGATGCCATCTGGAAATTCAGGTTTATGATTTTCTTATTTGTTTAGATGAGGAGAGACGCCAGCTCATTTTTAAATAATTGACTCTTTGGTCACTTAAATTTATTTCATAAAAGGTGGTCCCCTATAACACTGATAGAATGGAGATGCAAAGTCATGCACATGGAGAGTCCATTTATGCCTGCGGGGAAAGTTATTATTATTTGTGCTTAAACACACTGGGCGCTTCTGCTGCCAAGAATCTGAGATCATTTTGTTTTATGCTCTGCTCCTTGGTTGGTCTGAATCTCTGCAGTGTGTGTGGGTGGGTGGGGATGTGATTTGAATGTGGTCATGCATGCTCTTGGATGGATTTATTTTGAAAACCTTAGGGACTGGATTAAAAGCAAAACTTTTCTCAGATCAGAGGGAATAAGGTTTAATCATTACTGTTATCCAGATCCCTTTTCCATTTTTCCACAATTAAAACTTATTATAGGGACTTTCATTTAAACATAGAGGGTTCAAACATGTAATTAACCGTTTCCATACCCTCCCCAAATCCCAATAGGATGATGGAAAGTAATTCTGACAAAAGGTGTAAACAATGAATACGCAGACAAGAAGAACAGGAGAAGGGACCACGTCAGATGGGTTCAAAGCAATCTTAGAAGTTGCGAAATGGGAACTAGTTGACTTAGGAAGGTGGGGGGAGTCTGGAATCCAAATATTTCCAGGAGAACCAAGAAGTGAGCCGATTAAAGCCTCCAGGATGGAAGGAGGCAGCAAAGGCAGACAGGGTCTGAGAGGAGGAAGTGTCACGGCAAGTTCTGTGTCCAGCACAGTGCACCACGGCTCGCTTTTCACCTCTGTGACCAGCTGGCTGTGCTTCCCATGTCCACTGAGGTGGGACTCCATTCTGAGTGGAGAGTAGCGGGGCTCTGAGGTGCCAGGCGCAGTAAAGGAGTGAGGGCAGAAACAGGAAAGATGGGACAGATATTTAGAGAGAAAAGTACAAATAAAGCTATTTTACAACCCAAGACAATTTTTCCCACACATAACGTTTTTTGGGTGGAGACATTGGGTATGTGCACTCATTTTATGCATGGGAGGTGTGATGTCTGTGATCATTGTGATGTGTGTGTGGTGTTATATGTGGTGGTGGTGATTTTTCGCTGTGTGTAGGGGATATGTGGGGCATGTGGTGTGTCTGTTGCCTATGGTGTGTGTGTTTGTGTGTACATTGAGTATGTGTTGTGTTGTGTGAGCTGCGTGTATGCTGTGTGTGTTGTGGGCTGTTCTGCCGTGTGCATTGTGTTTGTCTATTGTGGGTTGCAGGTGTTGTCTGTCCAGTGTGGATGCTGCCTGTGGTATTTGCATGGCATCTCAACCTCCCCGCCCCTGTCTCTCCATGCTCTTCCACAAGAACGCTTCTCTTCATTTCACCTTTCCTTCTAATCACACCTACCTATCTATACTGTGCACAATTTCATTTCCTCAGTCTGAATCTTGGTTGAATTTCATTTTTCTTACTTTCCTTCTGGTAAACTCAGGCCCATGCCTGCCTTGGCCCCCTGCATCACTCTGGTCTAGACAGTTACCCTGGACTTCTCTGGCATGGAGCACATATTGCTTCGGATGGTTGTGTCACTTTAAGTAAATGTGTTTTCACAAAAGGAGAGCCTGCGTCCTTCTGTTCACTTTTGTTTTATTTCATCTCATTTCTGCATGAGAAGGTGAAGCATTTTGATTTTAACTCATACCCCCTTAGCTAACGAAGAGGGTGGGAGGCAATTCCCTTTGCTTGTGGTAGGCGTGACTGGCCCCACACCCTGGGTATTGCAGTCTTCCATTTATTCCACTTTTTTTTAAAGCTTTTACAAATTCATTTGCACATCTTTAAGTTTTAACATCATTATTACATAATTAAAATAACTAGAAGGGAATAAGGAAAAGTCATCCCAGAGTTCATGTTTCTAAGCATTCTAGAAAGGTTCTGGTAACACAATTTTATAGCTTGCAAGAGGTAACATCATCATGCTGTGACAACGAGTTTACAGGGTCCCTCATGTGGGATGTGCGGGTGCATCTCACACGTATAGGAGGGAAAGGTAGGAGGTCAGGACACTTAGCGCCAGTCTCCAAGGTTAATTTAGTCAAAGTCTCCTTTAAAGTTCTATTCATCCTTTCTGTCTTTCCTGAACTCTGTGGTCTATACATGCAATGGAGTTTTCAATTTATATCTAAAGCTTTATGAACTCAGAGTTTACTCTTGCATGTATTTGATCCTCATCTAAAATTTAGATTTGTAGAAAGTTCATGGGTATTTTTCCAGCAAACAGGAATCCTGAACCCATTCCTTTTCCTGAACTAGTTTTATTTTGAAATACTTTTAGATTTATCGAAGAGTTACAAGATAGAACATAGAAGTCAGGCATACTTCCCCTCGGCTCCCCTATAATTAACATCTCCCATAACCATAGTATATATACTAGGAACTTAGCATTGGCACCATGCTATCAACAACAAATATAGACTTTATTGGACTCCCACAGTTTTTCATCTAATGTTCTTCTTCTATTCCAAGATCCCACACCTCACCTACATCCTCCAACCCATGACTCGTTCTTTGCTTGTGATCTTCACCCTGAAAAAGTACTCATTGTCGACCTTCTCCCTTCACCTCTCTTTTGTCTGTCAGCCACGTTCCTGATCATGCCAAAGTTGAGTGGGGATGGACGGTAACAGGCACTGGAAATTTCTCATTTACTTTGGAATCAAGGCTAGTGCTCACTGGGCTTTCTGGTATTTGCAATTTTACTCTCCTGTGTACATTTGTGGATATTTTTAGGGGCTCTATAGTGGGCTGAATGGTGGCTGCCTAAAAGATAGGTCATGTCTTAATTCTCAGATCTGGTGACTGCTATCTTAGATGGCAAAAAATGAGATTAAATTAAGCATCCTGAGAGGAGTAACTTCCCCTGCATTATGCTGATGGACCCTAAATGCAGCCACAAGTATTCCTATGAGAGAGGCAGAGGGAAATTCAATAGATATGGAGGAGGGGGCCAGGTGGCCATGGATTCAGAGATGGGTAGGTCTCAGCCACAAGCCAAGAAAGTCTGGAGCCACAGAAGCTGAAGGATGCCCCCCTGGAGCCTCTCTGGAAGCAGGGAGCCCTACTGATACCCTGATTTCACACTCTGGCCTTGAGAACTATGAAAGAGTAAATCATTGTTATTAAGCCGCCATGTTGGTGTCACTTGGTCTCAGCAGCCACCGGTAACCCACGCCACTTCCCTAGGGGGTCCTCATCTTTCCCACTCACCCCTCAGCACCCGATCTTGCAGGGCCTCCCTGAACACCTGCATTCTCTGTGAGACCCGAGCACCCTCCAGGCAGTTCTCCTGGGCAGACATACTGTGGTCCTCCCTGACCCTGGTGCTCCCTCTGGCCTCTAGGAATGTTCTTTCTGACAAACTTGAAACCCACAGGATGAGCCCACCTATGGAACTCTTCTTTACCCACTGCCGGGGCAGCTGGGGGTCCCCAGAGGGCAGAGTCAGGCCACTGGGCCTCCACTGAGGATTCTCCCTGCCTCCCCACCCTGACTATCACCTGGGCTCCCTTGTCCTCTAGCTGCATGCTGGGCTCAGCCAAGGGCAGACCCTGCATGAGGAGAGCACTGGGGTGTTCCTGACTCATGTTCCCCTCGCCCACAGGTCCACCACCTCAGGTGCCTGCTGCTCACCTCATTTCCTCTCATGTCACACGTAGCCTTAGCGATGGCTTTCTTCCTGCCTGCTCTTCCCTTCGTTCTGGTTTCCAGGGACTCTGACTTCCCCGTGTAATGGTCCTCTCATTAGACTCTCTTTAATATCCTCTTTCATTTGTTCCCTCTCTTTCAGCCAGAGCCCTGCTCAATCCAAGCCCCTGTAACTGCAATGGGGACAATCAAGCACTCTGACTGGCATGGTTGAAGCATTCACAGGTCCCAATTTCTTGAGATTTTCCTTGGAACTCAGCATATGTTATGGAGCTGAATCAGATCTCCCCTAAATTTATAAGTTCAAGTCTCCAGTGGCTGTGAATATGACCATATGTGGAGATAAGCCTTTAAGGAGATAAGGTCAAAAAAGGTCATATGTTGTTGTTGCTAGTCACTGTCAAGTCCGTGTTGGACTCATAGCGACCTCACGTATAACAGGCGAAATAGTATTATTAGTGCTTCTCTGCTATTCATAAAGTTTTCAATGTTGTTGCTGCCATCGAGTTGGTATCTGACTCATAGCGACCCTCATAGGGTTTTCAATGGCTGACTGTTTCAGGATTGCCTTGGGAGTGGATTGCCAGGTCCTTCTCCCATTTTTGCAGTGCTGGGAATTGAACTCGGGACCTCAAAGACTGCAGCACAGCACTCTACCAACTGAGCTAAATCCCAGCCAGAGTTTTCAATAGCAGATTGTTTTTTGGGCTGCTGAGTCCTCCTCCCAAGCCTGGTGTTCCCAGGTGGTCTCCCATCCTAGTACTAACCAGGCCTGACCCTGCTTAGCTTCAGAGACCTGATGGGATTGGACGCCACAGTGGTACAGCCACAAGGAAGGTCGTATAGGTGCACCCTGATCTAATAGGACTGGTTTCTCTACAAGAAGAGGAGATTAAGACACAGATGCACACAGAGGGCTGACCATATGAAGACACAGGGAGAAGTGGCCAGCCATCTGGGAGCTAATGAGAGATGGCACAAGAAATCAGACCTGCTGACATTTCCATCTCAGGCTTCTAGATTTCAGAACTATGAAGAAATAAATTCTGTGTTCTAGCCTCTCAGGCTGTGGTATTTTGTTAAGATTGCCCTAGCAAATTAATAAAATACATCAACAATTTTTGTTTCAAAGAAATTTTCCCCAGGGGACAGTGTAATAGAGTGGAAAGAAATATATGTAATTCCAATATCCCAACTTTTATAGCAGCAGTGTGGGGTAGGTGGTGGGAGAGCTATTTGACTTAGTTCCACATAGTTCCTTTTTTATTAGTTTTTGTTTATTGATACTTCCTTTGGAAGTAACATCTACTTTATATTCTCCTAAAGATTCCCAGTTTCTCTTAGTTTTACACATTTTTCTTAGTCTTTTATTATTTTATCACATAACAAATGCCAAAAAATTATTAATTAAAACCACATGGGTACAGTGGCTGCAGTTAGGGTGTTGACTGATAGCTTATGTTTCTCTCCCTGGTCATCCCCTCCTCAGCTTTCACCACTTATCTCAGTAAAAAGTAAAGAAAGTTATTGTAGCTGTTAGGTGCCGTCAAGTCCTGTTTGACTCATAGCGCCTCTCATAGGGTTTTCAATGGCTGACTGTTTCAGGATTGCCTTGGGAGTGGGTTGCCACATCTTTCTCCCATTTTTGTGGTGCTGGAAATCGAACTCAGGACCTCAGAGACTGCAGAGTGGCACTCTACCAACTGAGCTAAAAAAGGTTAGTAATATGTAAATGTGGATAACGTTTAAAGCAATGAAGCACTGTTTTCTTTTTGCCACTGAGGTTGATCTATATTAGCCACATGTAAGGAGGGAGCCAGACAAGAACCCAGTTTCAGTACCACATACTTGAAAGCAGATGACGGTGGCCTGCTTACCTGGGATGTCTGAGGCTGAATGGCTCTGCCTTCTCTTCCTTCACCCACCCTACTTGCTGATCTGCTGGGCCCTTTGCTCCCCATTCATAGCCCCTCCTTACCCAAACCTCAGTCTTCACCAATACCTGCCGACTAATGATCTTAAGGGGCTGGGGTTTGGCTCAATGGGTAGAGCACCTCTCTGCACTCTCTGAGGATCTCTCTTCGATTCCTGCACTCTCTTCGATTACTGACAATGCAGAA
Source organism: Pedetes capensis (assembly GCA_007922755.1). Lineage (NCBI taxonomy): Eukaryota > Metazoa > Chordata > Mammalia > Rodentia > Pedetidae > Pedetes > Pedetes capensis. The sequence goes on from VMDO01023751.1 coordinate 9,372, forward strand.
ACGGGAGAAGGATGTAGCAATCCACTCCTGAAGCAATCCCGAAACAGTCAGCCATTGAAAACCCTACAGGATCACCATGAGTTTGACCCTACTCGATGGCACCTAACAATAACAACAACGACTCTTAAATCCTACTTCCAACCCCAAGTTCACTCCTGAGTTCCAACCTCTTGTGTATTAAACTTACCCATGAAGACCTCCACTGTGTGTCCTCTGAGCACCTCAGATGCCCCCTGGCCCAGCACATGTCTTCATTTTCACTGTCTCCCCAAGCCTGAGCTTGTGTTTTTTGTTTTTTTAAATCACTGTTTCATGAGGTTCCACCTGTCAAAGACCCACACTTCCCAGCCTCCTGAGAGTCAGCCCGTGCTCCCTCCCATTCAACATCCTGCCACTCATCGCAGCTTATGCACTTTACTTATTTTGCATTTGGTATTTAGTTACTCAACACTAAAAAAACACATTCAGTCTCCTAGCAACCAAAAACATACACATCGACAGAAAGAAATGTGCGAAAACGTAACAAAGATAATCCCCAGTGCGGTCAAGAGACAAAGGAAGTGAAGACCTCCACATGCAGCTGGGAGGAGTGTCACCTATCAGCTGGCTGGGGTCCTTTTGCTCTGCCTGGATAGGAATTGTGGGTAGGCAAAGAGAAGCCCTTTTTTGAGGGCTGGTGTTTGGCAGTGTCTGTATCCCTGGGCATTTGACAGCAGCAAGCAGTGACGACAGATGGGTGGACGCAGCAGCAGCAAGTGGCACCCTCTACTGTTACAGCTCTTGTGGAGGGTAAAGAGGTTGGGATTCCTTAGCCCTCAGTAGCTGCTGGGATTTCCGCTTCTGATGGCCTTAGGTATTAGGATTCCTCAGCCCTTGATGTCAGCTGGTATTGCAACTTCCAGGCAAGACTAGATATCAGGATCCCTCAGTACTAAACAGTTGGCAGTGCTACAAATCCCAGGCCTAGAGTCTCTGAGACCGTTGATCCTAAGTACTAGACAGCTCTCTGGAACTCTTCCAGCAACCAGGGCCTGCACTTTCTCTTTCCTCTCTCTTTATAGCCTTTTTTCTCTTTTCCTCTGTCCCTCTTCTAATTGCCCTGGTTGTTCTTTCAAACTGTTCAGTGGGCTCTTATTTCTGTGGCTATGGTGACTGTTGCCATTTGGTAGGTGGCAATCATGGCTCTTCTTCCTCCTCCTCCTCCTCCTCCGCTGCTGCTGCTGCTGCTGCTGGTTGCTGGTCTTACAGCCTCACCTCTTCAGCTGTCAAGTGACCAGTCACTGCACTGCTTCTGCAGCTCCGCATCCTGGCTTCATTGCTATCTCTGCTACTGCTTCTCCACTGTCTCTGCTGTCTTTTACTGCTGCTGTCACTACCATTGTGCTGCCTCTGCTGCTTCTTTGTGTTACTAGCTTACCCACACTACTAAATGTAGGCAAAGACCACTTAAGAGTAGTCTTTATTGGGCCTAATATTGCAATCCCAGGGCTGGGATTTAGCTTAGTTGGTAGAGCACTGTGCTGCAGTCTCTGAGGTCCTGAGTTCAATTCCCAGCACTGCAAAAATGGGAGAAGGGCCTGGCAATCCACTCCCAAGGTTAATCCTGAAGCAGTCAGCCATTGAAAACCCTATGAGGGTCACTATGAGTCGGGCATGACTTGATAGCACCTAACAACAACAACAATGTTGCAATCCCAGGGAGCAACATAGGAGATGGTCTCCTTGCCAGCTCTCTGAATGAGCCTAACAACTTTCTTATATAGCTAGAGAAAGGGAGTTTGGACCAACCACAGAAACCTCTCATGCAAATGAAGGCTTGTGTTTGCAACTATCATGGCATAATCCCTTTTGCCCAATCACAGAAGTCCCTTTTGTACTAATCACAGAATCTCCTCTGGTGGGTCACCGGGGGAAGTGCTCCTCCTCTGACCTGGGTTGGTCATAGGGTCCTCTAGAGTTCACTGAGGCTTTTGACAGCAAAAAGTCCAATGCAAGCTGCAAACTGTTTGGAGCAGCCTGAAAGGAGCCACATCTTTAGGAGCTGGAGTTTGCTGCAATGGCAATTACCATACAGCTTCTTTAAGGCATCTATGAAGTGTTCCAAACCACTGGTGCTGGATAAGGGTGGTTCAGCTGGGTGCTTGACTGAGGGTTCTTTACTCGAAATAGCCAGAGTAGCGAGGGAAAGTCTAACAGCTGCCAATTGGAAAGTCAGATTGCTTATCCCCCAACATTGGTTCTTCCTTGCAGGAAAATAAGCAGTGTGGGGCACGTGCCTCCTGGTCCAGCCTGGAGGTTCGGAGGGGTGGTACCACCGCACACACAGATACTAAACACAATTCACTCAGGACCTCGGGTGAGGGGCGTGGACTCCTGCGGCCCTTGGGACCCCAGAGGAGACTGGGGAAAGGAAAAGCCTCAGGCACTTTTGCCTTCCAGGGGCAAACACCCATGTTGGTGGTCTTGGTGGCCACGAGGAGACAGCTGGTGCTTCGTCAGTGGTCAGACAGAGAAGCAGTTTCTTTCCTTGTTGATGGTTGCCACGGGAGAGCGTTCTTTCCTCATTGGTGGTCCGGTGGTCCAGGCAATAAGGTGAAAAAGGGGATAAAGGGGTAAAAGGCAAAAAGGGAGAAAAAGGGGCGAAAAGGATCGAGCTGCTGCAGCGCACAGAATGGACTGAGCCAATCAGCTTTCAGTCCAACTGTCCAATCAGGAAGGGTTTTATACAAACGTGCAAACAAGTTACTTTCATTTTCCCTAGATTTCTAATTTACAAACCATATATTCAAAAGCCGCTTTCCCAGTTTGGGAGTTTTTGCCAATTTCCTCCCAATTTTTTTCCCCCATAAAGCAGCATAAAGAACACTGGCAGTAAAAATTTAAAAACCCTTATCATTAACACTGCCAGCAGCTGTAGCCCTGTGGCATCGGATCCCGTCAGATCTCAGAAGCTAAGCAGGATCGGGCCTGGTTAGTCCCTGGATGGGAGACCGCCTGGGAACACCAGAAGCTGTAGGCTTGGGAAAAGGACCTGGCAACCCCCTCCCAAAAAATCAATCTGCCATGGAAAACCCTATGAACAGCAGAGAAGCACTGACAATAGTGTTTCCCCTGTTGTACAGAGGGTCGCTATGAGTCGGATACCGACTCGACGGCACCTAACAATTATCATTAACACTAATATTAGCTTTGACCATGCATTAACAATACTGTATGTACCCCCAGCATCCCAAGGAGAGGTAGGGCCCCCTGACCTGTCTCAGGAAGATAAAAATTCTGTTGGGCCATCTGTGAAAGTGCACTACAAAGGTTCAAAAATGCATCCCTTCTAACTCAGTAACCTCACTTTTAGAAAATTACCCAGAGAAAGTAAGCTAACCAATGTATAGATGTTTACCTTTGTAGCTGTACTGTATTTTTATAAATGGTAAAATATTATAAATATCATCGATTCTAAACAGCTTAAGTAAAGAATTTGCTCAATACATATTCAACATTTGTAATTTCTCTGCAGCCATTAAGAATTATTATGTAGGTGTGTATATGTATCAATACAAATGAAACCCACCTGTATTTTTACATGTAAAGAAAGGTTGCAAAGCAACATACATGAAAACATATAATACTGAGGGAGAATTTTATTTTTATCTAAAAATATATATGTATGTATGTGCTGAGACAAAAAAAGTTACCCAGAAAAACGCTCTTCAAATTATTAATGGTGGTTAGATTGGGAAGTGGCTTTAGAGAAATTAATTTTTTTCCTGCACTTTCTATATTTGCTCTTTTTTCCCTATTAAGTAAGAATTCCTTTTATAATGAAAAGTTTAATTTTTTTAATTTTAAAAAATCTGAGCCCCAGTGCAGTGGCTCATGTCTGTAATCCCAATGATTTGGGAGACAGAGGAAGGAGGATCGCAGGTTTGAGGCCAGAGGCAGGCTGCATAACTTTGTGAGATGCAGTCTCAAGATAAAAAATAAAAGAAATTATCTGAGAGTGCAACCCGGTGGTAGAGCACTTGCAAAGTATGTGCGAGACTCTGGGTTCAATCCCCAAGTACTGAAAAAAAAAAAAAAGAAGGAAATCTGGGTGATTTTATATGTAGGAGGAAGCTAAGCATTACATACTAATCATGAACACAGAAATATACAAGTGCTCATGCTGTTGACCTCATGTTAAACTTAGCCCTTAGAACCATGTACTGATTCCTAATGGAGAAGCAACATCTGCCTAGTGATCCCCCATGAATCAACAGCATCCAGAGCTCATGATCCTCATTTAATAGAAACAACAGTGTTCCAAAAATCTCTGACTAGATGTGGCAAAGAATCAGAAATGTGAGAGAGCTGCAAGCCTGCAATCGCTCCTAGGTTTCAAAATTGCCAAGTACAAATTATTTTATTTGAAGTCTTTAAATGAAAGACATAGATTTTCTCCCCAGTGCTGGGATTCTGATTTATCAGGAATGTCTACCATTTCTTAGAGGCTGCAGGGTCTTTGCAGACTTACTTTCTTTTTTTGCCATAAACTCTCATCTTCACAGAGCATCTCAGCCAAATGCTGTCCTTGTCTACAACATGAACGGTGCTGCGTCATCTGTTGTAGATGACCTTGACTCTTCCAGGTGAGGGTCTTGAGATTCCCAGGCAGGTGGCTGCCTGGGAATGTGTTTTTCCACTGACTCTGTGCTCTGACTCTAAGCCAACACTTGCAGTGAGAGGCATCTGACCAGTGTCATGAAGCTCTGGGTCTCCTGCGCCATTCCCACCTTGCCTGTGACTGTGCACTTCTTTCTTCGTTGGCTCGGTCACTTCCGCTTGGGCTCCATTTCCTGTTTCCGTTCCCTGCGCCTGGGCATTCCTGCTGCGGACTCCGCAGGACTCTGTAGTTTTGACTCTCAGATTCTAAAAGCTCCACATGCCTCCCCTGCGAATCCATCTGCAGCTCCCACAGCCCATGTTTTCATTTGGTTCTTTTGGCAGCTCTCTTGCCAAGCCTCTTTGGCCTCCCTGAGGCTGGTAGACACATAATCTCGAAGGATTATGTGTCTCTCTTGGAGGGTGGTCACAGGTATTTCTTGTCTCCTTCCTCACAAGGCACAAACCAGGCAGCAGTGTGCAGGTGGTTGCTTCAATTATTGCTGGCACCACCTATTTCTCCTGGTCCTCTTACTCTAGTGCCCTTCAACAATTCCTTGAATTACTCAGGAACTCCACCTCTTTTCCTTGCCACTTCCTTATTCATCCCTCTGTTTTAAGTTCCTTCTTTTCTTGCAAAAATTCTCAACTCTCGATCCTTTTCCTTCCACAATAATCTATGACAAATTCTTGATTGCACCCACACTCCAACCCTGGCAAATCCCTGTATCCACCCATTCAGATTTCTGCACCTTCACCCATTAGAAGCTGAACCTTACCTGGGAACGCTGTGCACCAGGGGCAAGGGGTTCAGTGAAAAGTCCTGACTCCAGAGCCAGGTGTGGTGGCGCATGCCTGTAATCCCAGCAGCTCGGGAGGTAGAGGCAGGAGGATCGCAAGTTAGACACCAGAGGCAGTCTGTGTAACTTAGTGAGACCATCTCAAAAAGTGCAAACAAACAAAGAAACAAAACAAACAAAAAACCAAAAAACCATGGGCTGGAGGTGCAGCTCAGTGGTCCAGCACTTGTAGAGCATGGGAGCGCAAGGCCATGAGTTCAAGCCCCAGTACTGGGAAAAAAAAAAGAAAAGAAAAGAAAAGAAAAAAACAAATTCCTGACTCCAGGCATCAGGTAGGCACTCCCTGCCCTATGATTCTCCTATACTTTCTGAAATATTTACTTATTTATTTTTAACTCTTTTTGAAACCCTTTCCCCCTCCGTCTTTCCTCCTCGGTCTTTCTTAGCTGCTATTCTCCACTTGTGAATAATCACATGGGAAATCCCTCATCCTCTGGTGGCCAAATCTCCACACTCGCTTTCCCCCCTGTCCTGACGCTGCCTTTTCTCTCTTCTTACAAGGGTAGGATGTTGCTGCTGTTTTCGAAAGGCAGTTCCTTCCCTTTGTGACGGTACCATCTTTCCTGCCTCACTTGTCCCAGCCTTTCTTTCGGAAGCGATCTGTTTCTTTGGTGTATGTCATCAATTTCTCCTTTGGTGGCTCATTCCCATGGGTGCTGGAATAGGCTGTCTTCTTTTCTGTCTTTAAGAGGAGCTTCTCTTCTCCGCTAGCTATGCCATCATTTGTCTGCTCTGTTTCACACTACCGTGTCTGGAAAGCCTCGTCTATAGTGACTGCTCTCTCTCACACACTACTTGCTTCTAATTTATTAAGCCATGAGATGTATTGTGAATGACATCATCCCTTTAAGAGTATACAAAACATATGGATTAATACATGTTTCCACATACTGTGTAAACAGAAATGTATTTAGAAATCTGTGTGAGTCAGCCTTTTATTGCTATGACAAAATCCCAGAGAAAACCAACTTCAAGGAGGAAGGATTTATTTTGGCTCATGGTTTCAGAGGTTCAGTCCTGGTTGCCACACTCTGTTGTTTCTGGGTCTATGGTGAAGAGCAAGAGCATGGCAGAGCAGAACTGCAGTCCTCATGGCAACCAGGAGGAAGAGAGAGAGGAAGGGGCTGGGTCCCAATATATTCCTCAGACACACACCTCCTGGGACCTACTTCCTCCCATTGGGCCCCACCACCGAGAGCTACCACCACTGCCCAAGAGCTCCACCAATGGGAGTCAGGCTTGCAATGTGTAAGTCTTTGAGGGACATTTTGGATCCAAACTGTAACAAAATCAGTGTCAAAAATAGAATATTACTAGCAACTTAGGCAAGGTTTAGCTCAGTTGGTGGAGTGCTGCTCTGCACTCTTGGAGGCCCTGAGTTTGATCCCCAGCATCACAAAACTGTGAGAAGGATGTGGCTGCCCATACCAGAAGCAATCCCGAAATAATCAGCCATCAAAAACCCTCTAAATAGCAGAGAAGCACTGACATAGTGCCAGGCATGGCACAGTGTCAGGGAGTGTTTCCTCCTATTGTACACAGGGTTGCTATGAGTTAGATCTGACCCAATGGCACCTAACAACAACAACAAGAAACTTAGAATCCCTTATGTGACAATTCTAAAGCACATATCTGTGCCTGCTTCCATAGATAGAAACACTTTCCTAAACTTAATGTGATAACCAACTCTATGCTTTCTAAAACACTTTCCCCACATCGGTACATCTCTCCAAACTACACATTTTCTAGTTTTTATAAAACATATTATTGCATGCATTCTAAAGCCAGTTTCATTTTTGTTTAACAGAGTAGTATTGAGATTCTATCATGTTGATATATGTAGTTGAATTATGTTCAATGTATAAGACATTATGTGACTATATCCAGATTACTTACCTCTTTTCGCAGTCAAAGGATATTTAGATTATTTGTAGATTTTTTATTTGTTAATAAATAATGCTCTTATGAATATTATTTGTTTATTTTATGTGCAGGAGATTCCCTAGGAATCAAATTAATGGGTAATAAGATTCTACATTTTCAACCTAATTAGATAGTCCATTTTTAACTTTAAAGTAGTTATTCAAAATTACACTGTTCATAGCACTCTATGAGCATTTCCATTGTTCTGCCCCCTTGACAACCTTAGTATTGTCAGATATTTAAATATTACAACTCTTGCATATGAACTGCTAGTTCATTGCAGTTCTAATGAATATTTCTTATATGACTAATAAGGTTAAATAGCATTTATATGTTTATTGACCATTTGCATTTCCTCTTTTGTTAAACCCCAGGTTATATCATTTTCATTGTCATTTCTCTTTTCGTTTCTTTTCTTTCTTTCTTTCTTTCTTTCTTTCTTTTTCTTTTTCTTTTCTTTCTTTTTTTTTTTTTTTTGTTCAGTACCGGGATTGAATCCAGGGCCTTGCACTTACATGCTCTGCAAGTGCTGGGCCACTGAGCTGTCACCTCCAGCCCATTTATTTATTTGTTTATTTACTTTTTGAGACAGGGTCTCACTAAATTACACAGACTGCCTCTGGTCTTGAACTTGCGATCCTAGATGCCACTTGGATTACAGATGTGCGCCACCATGCACGGCATTTCTATTTTCTTTTCTTGTATTTGCTTTTGGAGATAGAGTCTCTCTATGTAGGGCATTTCTAGTTTCTGGGATACACATTCTGCACTAATGATCTCTTTTCTCTTTGGCCACTCCCCCTCAGTTTCTGATCTTATGGGAAGCTCTGGAGTAGGGTGGTGCTTTGTAATTGCCCTGCTCTGATGTAACGGGGGGATAAGTTTTTATTACTGTCTTTGCCTATTGGCTCATCTTTGAGTCAGGACTTGCGTGAAGCTCTGCTGAACAGATGTGTGGTGGACCTAAGTGGCTCACCACCATGCACCACAGTCCACCCCTAAAGCCAGCATACCCATTACATTCATAGGATAAATTTGGGGTATGGGTTCCACAGATTTTGCTTGGTCTCTTTCCCTAGTGCTGTGTGAATATAATTTCCTAGGGACAAATAAAAGAAATGTTTTCCTGTGAGTAGGGACGGTGCCAACAGCGCCAGGAATGACTCAGACAAATTTAGCTTGCCTAGTCAATGGGATTAATTTGGGGCTATTTACAGAGTGCTGAGTGATGCTCAGGCAGCTGCTCCCCTGAAGCCCCACCGCCCCTTGATTATGTTTTTCTTTTATCTGCAGCAGGGGTGGTGGTGGGGAATGGTGAGCCATGAGGGAGATTGCCATGATTAATGATCACTCGCGGAGGGCAGTTGTTTATAGTAACCGTGGCCCTGTTCCCAAAAGGAAATGTTAACAGTCTCAGGGTCAATTACCCTATCCGTTTGAGGAAGAGTTTTGTTTATGTTCTTGCCCCCACTGCAGGCTAGGACTTTTGGTCAGGCTCTGCCATAAAATGGCAACGGTCCTGTCAAACCCATAGGATCAATTTTCCTACATAGTACTTTTTAAGAGGAAGGATTGTAGGGAGAAATTGGGAGGAAATTGGCAAAAACCCCAAAAACTGGGGAAAACGGTTTTTGAAGATCTGGTTTGTAAATTAGAAATCTAGGGAAAATGAAAGTAACTTGGTTGGATGTTTGTACAAAACCCTTCACAAATCCTCCGAACCTGATTGGACAATTGGACTCAAAGCTGATTGGCTCAGGCCATTCCGTGGGTGAGCTATATGAGGAGCTGCACTGCGGCAGCCTGACCCTTTTTTGGCCGTACCATCAGCTAAGCAAGACCTTTCCCCTTTTTCACCCGGATCTTTGACCACCAACAAGGAAAGACCCCGTTCTCGTCTGGACCACTGATGAGGAAACAGCTCTCTCTGTTCTCTCACCTGGACCTTCAGTGAGGAAAGAACGCTCTCCTGCCTGCCTTGACCATTAACAAGGAAAGAACTTGCTCTCCGTCTGATCACTGAAGAAGCAAGAACTCTCTCCTTGCGACCACGGAGACCACCAACACAGGTGTTTGCCCATGGAAGGCAAAAGCGTCCGAGGCTTTTCCTTTCTCCCATCTCCACCAGTGTCCTGAGGGCTGCAGGAGTCTGTACCCCTCACCCGAGGGTCCCGAGTGAATTGTGTTTAGTATCTGTGTGGGTTGCAGCGCTGCCCATCCGAACATCACAGCTTGACTGGGAGGCACTCGCCCCACAAAGGATAATGGAATGAATCATAAACTTTGCAGCTGAGATTGAGATTGCAGTTGGTAGTCATTGTCTTCCTTGACTGCCACTTCTGCAGTCCCTTTACCGTCCGTTTGCACATCTGCTGGTGTAAGGAGTTGATGCCATGAATGGCCTTTAGCTGTGAGAAGGATGAGCCTGTGGCCTCAATGCCCTGCTTAGGCTACGGCAGCTTCATTTATCAACATGTATTCAATACTGCTTACGCGAACACCAGGGACAACCTAATGGATCCCCTGGGTCCCAAACATTTCCTTCATCTTCTTACCTCCCTATGGAAAAGCAGGTGTGCCCTTTTTTCTTTTTCTTTTTCTTTTTTTTTTTTTTTTTTTTTTTTTTTTTTTTTTTTTTTTTTTTTTTTTTTTTTTGTGGTACTGGGGTTGAACCCAGGGCCTCACGCCTGCATGCTCTGCAAGTGCTGGACCACTGAGCTGCACCCCCAGCCCATTTTTTCACTTTTTGAGACAGGGTCTTGCTAAGTTATGCAGACTACTTCTGGTCTTGAACTTGCGATCCTCCTGCCTCTGCCTCCCGAGCCACTGGGATTACAGGTGTGCGCCACCGTGCCTGGCTTGGCAAAGGACTTTTGGCATCATTATTGTATTCACTTACTGAGAACCTGACCCATCCTTTAATTTATGGATTGTGGGGCAGGAAATTGTGTGGCTCAGGAAATAGGACTTTTTTGCTCTCTTCTTCCCTTACCTACCACAGCATCTCAGCTTTACCTGGTTGTTGTTTTTGTTAGGTGCCGTCGAGTTGGTATCCAACTCTTAGAGACCCTCATAGGGTTTTCAATGGCAGACTGTTTCAGGATTGCCCTGGGAGTGGATTGCCAGGTCCTTCTTTGATTTTTTCGGCGCTGGGAATTGAACTTGGGACCTCAGAGACTGCAGCACAGTGCTCTACCAACGGAGCTAAATCCCAGCCCAGCTTTACCTGGTTGTTGTTGTTGTTGTTAGGTGCCGTCGAGTCGGTATCCGACTCATAGCGACCCTCTGTACAACAGAGGAAACACTATTTTCAGCGCTTCTCTGCTATTCATAGGGTTTTCAATGGCAGATTGATTTTTGGGAGGGGATTGCCAGGTCCTTCTCCCAAGCCTACAGCTTCTGGTGTTCCCAGGCGGTCTCCCATCCAGGTACTAACCAGGGCTGACCCTGCTTAGCTTCCGAGATCTGACGGGATCCCATGCCACAGGGCTACCGTTGCAGGCGCTTTACCTGGAGTGGGCCCTAATTTTCTCCAACATTCCCAAAGTCATCCCAGCAGCATCATTAAACCATCGCCCAGAGTCCTTGCCAGGGTGGTCACTTTATGTTTTGCCCCCCGTTGACCCATCGTCACCCTCGGGATCCAGCACCCTAAGGGATGTTAGCGGGACCCGGCCATGCTGGCTGGGTCCCTTGGCTCCTTAGGGGCCCATCCCCTTCTTCCTCCATACGCACAACAATGCTTCCTTCTCATCTGACTGTGGTTACTGCTCGGGAAGGCGTGGGAGGAGGTGGAAGTCCTTGGGGCCCTGTGCTATTCTGCAGTGCAGAGACTTTAACCACATTGAGGCAACGGAAGGTCAGAGGCTGTCACAGGGAGGACGGCCACCTCTGCACTGCCAGAAGGCTCCAGGTGTGGTCTCAAAGTCTCTAGAGCATGAATTCACATGATCCATCCCAGGCAAGCGGTGGGGTTCCACTCATCCCAGCGAGGCCCCTGACACTGTCACCGTAGATTTTCCAAGACTGAGAATTAGTTCTTTTTCATGTGTATGTGTGGTGGGGGGGGCTATTATTCTGCTAGTTTTGTTTTTTCTTTTCCTTTTTTCTTTTTCTTTTTCTTTCTTCTTCTTCTTTTTTTTTTTAGTTTTCTTTTCTTTTCTTTTTTGTGTGTGGGAGAGCTGTTATTCTGCAATATTTTTTCTTTTCCTTTTTTCTTTTTCTTTCTTTCTTTCTTCTTCTTCTTCTTCTTTTTTTTTTTTTTTTTTTTGATACTGGGGGTGGCTCACACTCACCCTCTCTATTCTTCTACTTGAGGCCCTAAGAGTCTCTTAATGCTTCCAAAGAAGCTCTCTAACTTCCATACTTTGCTTTCAATGGGTGATTCATAGCCCGGAGCCTCACATTGTCTTTTTCTAATGCATCAATGACTCAGCGAGAGCCATCAGATTCCATTGTTCTCATAATTGGTACCTTTTCTGAAGCTCTCAAAAGCCTGGGGTACCAGGGCATCCTCTCCCCCACACATCCACTCTGAGTTCATCACCAGTGAAAGTTTTGACAATTGCGCTTCTCCAGCACGCTGGGGTGATGGGCGGTTCACCTGCTGCCAGGGATGGGTCTTCGTTTCCAGCTGGCAGGGGGAGATCCGGCCCTCCCATTCCATTTTAGAATCCATTCCCTCCCATCACTCCTGGCCCCAGCTATTAGGTTTGATTCTCTGAGAAACTGACTTGGAGGAAAGAATTCACTTGGGGAAGTTTTCCGGGGAGTGACCTTGACATCTGCACCAACAAAGGACTAAGGGAAATAGAGGAAGTGGTAGCGTTGGGCAGAAGGAAATGCTGGGCTCCATTGCAGTCCGTCTCACCAAGAGCCTGAGCCGCGGTGGCCACTCAGGGTTGGATTTCCACGAGGCAAAGCCCCCATCTTCACCCACCAGTCCTTGGATGCAGGCTGCCTCCAGGGAGATAGCATGAGTGTCGCTAGCAAGGTTTTCTTCAGCCGAGAGAAGTGCTCAGAGAGGGACTCAGAGAGTCAGCCTGAGACCCTGACACTCCCAGCAGCTAGGCGGATGGTGGCGGGGCTCGGGCACAGCAGTAACCACAGCTGTCCCTCTTAAATTGCTCTTGTTCTGTTTTTACCTCGTTAAGCACTGGTTCTCCAAGGTTTGTCTTCTCAGGTTGCTGCTACTTTAATACACAATTCTTTGGAGGGATGGAACATGGTGGAGTATTGCTTGAACTCTCTGGTGTCTTTCTTTTCTCTCTCTCTCTCTCTCTCTCTCTCTTTCTTTCTTTCTCTCTCTCTTTCTCTCTCTCTTTCTTTATTTCTTTTTTTCTCTCTCTCTCTCTTTCTTTCTTTCTTTTTCTCCCTTTCTCTCTCTCTCTCTTTCTTTCTCTCTCTCTTTCTTTCTTTCTTTCTCTCTTTCTCTCTCTCTTTCTTTATTTCTTTTTTTTTCTCTCTCTCTCTCTTTCTTTCTTTCTTTTTCTCCCTTTCTCTCTCTCTCTCTTTCTTTCTCTCTCTCTCTTTCTTTCTTTCTTTCTTTCTTTCTTTCTTTCTTTCTTTCTTTCTTTCTTTCTTTCTTTTTTTTCTTTCCTGGTCCTAGGGCTTGAATCCAGGGTCTAATCCATGCTAGGTAATGGCTCCACCAAGCTGCACTCCCAGCCTTTTTAAAAAATATATTTTATTTTGAGGCAGGATCTAAGTTTCTCAGGATGCCTGTTGCCTCCAACTTGCGATCCTCCTGCCTCAGCGTCTCCAGTTGCTGGGATTACAGTGAGCACTGTGGCACCCCCCTAGTCCCTTGGGTTGAACTGCGCCCTGTCTGTGTTCTTCTCCCCTAATACACACCCTGGTTTATATGTCTATATGACCTGTAGCCTCTCTGTACTCTCCACCTCTTTGCATCACCTGGCAACTTCCTGATTTTCCCAACTACACTGCTCCTAGTGTTGTCCTTGTTAGGTGCCTTGGAGTTGGTATCTGACTCACAGTGACTGCGTACAACAGGCGAAACACTATTCTATTGTCAGTGCTTCTCTGCTGTTCTTAGGGTTTTCAGTGGCGGATTGACTCTTGGGAGTGGGTTGCTGGGTCCTTCTCCCAAGCCTACAGTACCTGGTGTTCCCAGGTGGTCTCCCATCCAAGTACTAACCAGGCCTGACCCTGCATAGCTTCCGAGATCTGATGGGATTAGACACCCATCATCCTGAGCAACTTAGATCCTGTCTCAGGGCTTCAGCTGCAGGCACACTGTTCCTATGCTGGATTGTAACTACCTCCCTGCCCGACACCCTGCAGACCCAGGCTGCCTCAGGCTGGCGTCGCCTGGGAGTGGACGCATGGCTAAATGACTACACCTTTCTTGTGTTGACTTGGTTTCCCGTTCTTCTCCCTTTCCACTCTATGCCCTCTCTCAAGTCTATCATCCACACGATGCCCAGAGAGTTCTTCTAATAGACAAACCCTTACTCATGCAGGAAGCCCTAGGGAGCATCTGTTGTGTCCTCCCGCAATTATATTCTAGGAATACAGTAATGAACAGCACAAGTCCCTGCTCTTGGGGAATTTAGGTTTCCGTGGGAAAGAATCAGGCAATAGAACAAGCAAACGCATGAGTAAACGAGTGGGTGACAGTGGATAGTGATAACTACCACGTGAAGAGTTAGTCTGGTATGATGGTGTGATGACAGGTCTGCTTTAAAGTGACCTGATTAGAAGTCAGCAAAGCATTCCCATACAGGCATGCCCTGGGCCCTGGGTGTGGACAGATAGGATCACCTTGTGACCCCTTGGATTTGGTAATCCTGACAGCCGGCTTTCCCCTGAGGGCCAGGGCTTCTGTCTGGTACCCTCTTCCTGCTGTCCTTCCTTCCCTTATCATCACTGCTTCCTTGGGGCAGAACAATGCTGCCCAAGAGTCAAAGCCACAGAAGCCCCGCTGGTCTCTGCCTCCACTCTCACTGCCCCAAGCAAGACAATGGACAAACCCCGCTCAGCAGGGACTTTCGCCACTATTTCTGGGAAAGGTGGACGCAGCCAGCCTTTAGGAGAAGAGATCCGCAGCTGGTGGTGGTTAAGCCTTGGGGTGTAATGCTGGTTTCTACTGAGGCGGGTCACAGGAGGCTCCATGGGGCAGCGCCCCCCCCCCACACCCACTTATCACTGTCCCTTGCAGCCCAGAAGCCCCCGTCCCCCTGCTGTCTCAGTGAGGTTATGGAAGGTGACTGCACTCAGTGGGAGGGTGAGTTTGTTAAGTAGGGAAACAAGACATAAACGCTGTCAGGAGGTTAGGGGAAAAGGTGATGACGTCTCATAAACCCCTACCCTCTGCAGAGGGTGCCGCTGGAGCCCTCAGCAGCGGGAGCCCCTGGCTGGATCCCAGGCACGCTCACCTGGCTCTGATCACCGCCCCGTGACTTCATCCCAGCGCTGGTGGACACAGGGAGGGGGCAGGGAATCCTCCTCACCTAGAAAACGGAGGCCCCTGGCTGTAGTGCTGTGGCCGGGCCCCTACCGGGTGACATGGGACCACCCAGTCATCGGCCTGGAGAAACTGAGGGCTGCCTTTTTAGTATGCCCAGCGGCGGCCACACCTCTCTCTCTCCTCCCCGCCCCCTACTGCCTGGCTTCCCCCTTTGCCTCCCTTCTCCTCCAGCCTCCCCCCTTCCTTACCCTTGCCGCCTGGCCAAGTAACGTTAGCTTTTGCTCCCCCTAGCGGCGAGCCAGGCAAATCACCCGCAGGCTCCTGGCTTGACAGGGGCTGAGCGGCTGTGGCAAAGAGAGGCACAGCGTTATGACTCGGAGGAGGCCACACTTTTGCTGTCACCACGACAGATAGGTCACCCTATTGCTTTCACCACGACAGATAGGTCACCCGGAAATTGTGAGGTGTTTGTTCTTTTGGTTACAAACATACACAGAAAAAATTATAACTGTATAAGTTGGATTTCATAACTCGTGGAATAGAACCTCTTAGATATTTCTCCACGATGGTACATAGAAATGCAATTGATGAAAAAGAAAAACGACTCTTATTGTCATTACACTGGGCTGTACATGAAGCTGATATTGTAAGACTGATCTTGGTCACACCGATTGCCCTTCTGAGTGACGTCAGCATATTTTACTGAAGCAAAGTGCACTATTAGGATTACGCTTGTATGGCTGAGACAGTTGTGCTAGGGAGGGTGAGGTGAGCCATTATGATATAAAGAGGGCTGGGAAGACTTTTCTGGAGCTAAAGTTTACCTGTGTCAGGTGACCTTGGGCTGAAGTCAAGTGGCCACACTGGCGGGCAGGCATCATCAGTCCGTTCCCAGTTATTTCTCCCTCCCATGACTCAACCTCGCGGAGCTCCCTCGTGAACCATTGGAAGGAGGGCAGAACCGTAGAATGGGGCCAGTTTTTGCCACCCTAGGGCTGGGATTTAGCTCAGTTGGTAGAGCGCTGCGCTGCAGTCTCTGAGGTCCCGAGTTCAATTCCCAGCACCGCAAAAATGGGAGAAGGACCTGGCAATCCACTCCCAAGGCAATCCCGAAACAGTCAGCCATTGAAAACCCTATGAGGGTCGCTATGAGTCGGATACCGACTCGACGGCACCTAACAACAACAACAAGGAAACAAAAGGCCAGCATGAGAGGTGGGGCAGAGAACAGGGAGCAGCCTAGGAGGTGGGGAAGAGGTGGGATGAGCAAGCCCAAAGCTGAACTCCAGCTGTGCTCCGGCCAGCTCTGGAAAGTTTTTGTTTTGGGATTCCTTATGGAAAGGTCTGTCCTGAGAATGCAGGAGGACAGAGCTGGGGCTGGCAGACTTCCCTCTTTATGTCACAAAGCAAATGGCAGCTCATCCAGTCCTCCCAACACCAGCTCTTGTTGTTGTTGTTGTTGGGTGCCGTCAAGTCGTGTCCGACCCATAGCAACCCCCTAGGGTTTTCAATGGCTGATTGTTTCGGGATTGCCTTGGGAATGGATTGCCACATCCCTCTTCCGTTCTTTGCGGTGCTGGGAATGGAACTCGGGACCTCAGAGACTGCAGCGCAGCGCTCTACCAACTGAGCTAAATCCAACACCAGCAGGTGGCTGCCATTGTAATGTTCCTGGGACAAACAAACTGACACCCAGAGAAGGGAGGCAGCCTGTCCAGAGTCACTGAACAAGTAAACCCCTGCCAGCCAGGCAATCTGGCCAGCACACGTGCGCGCCCTGGCACATGAGGGTATTTGCACGCGTGTCCCAGCTGCTCTGCCAGCCTGGGCCAGACCCAGCCTCAGAAGCTGCCTCCCTCTGCCTTCGGGACAGCGAACCAGACCACATGGCATGTGGGATCCCTCGTGCTTTGGCTTCACCATGCGCAGTAGGCGACCCTGATGGACTGTCAGTGTGATCAGGCCCGAAAGAGGATATCCTTGTACTGAGGTTTAATTTAGCTGCAGAATCACATTTTATCCCTCAGAACTTTGAACTGAATTCTGCACAATTAGTTGGCATCCAGGTGGCCTCAATTTCCCTGGGTCTGCATGGTACAGATGAAAATACTCTTCACTCCCCTAATGGACACCCATTTTTTTTTTATTCCTGTAAAACAAAGACAGGAAGATTTCTTTAAGAACTTCTTTTTATGTGGTCTAAGTGTTTTAAAAGGAATCCATTTAAACTTTGCCGAGTGCCAGGAGCAGGGAGAACTCAGCCTATGTTGCCTTGACTGTTATCATCAGTTCTTAAAGGTAGCCAAAGAAAGATGGTGGAAGAATATCAACTCCATGATGGAGCCCAAACTCGCCTTTTACAGGCAGGCAAAGAGTTTCATCAGAGCAGTTAAAGACATATCCAACTCACTCTGCTTGTAGTGATGCTTTTGCTCTTATTCCTCCCACTGGGATTTTTATCTTGTATCTTAGCTTAAACCTCTGGTTGGAGCTGTTACCAAGGGGTTGTTGTCGTTAGGTACCCTGGAGTCAGGTCCCACTCATAGGGACCCTCATAGGGTTTTCAGTGGCTGATTGTTTAGGGATTGCTTTGGGAGTGGGTTGCCACATCCCAAGGGGTTGTTGTTTTTGTTAGGTGCCATCGAGTCGCGTCCGACTCATAGCGACCCTCATAGGGTTTTCAATGGCAGACTGTTTTCGGATTGCCTCAGGAGTGGGTTGCCACGTCCTTCTCCCACTTATGTGGTGCTGGGAATCGAATTCAGTGCCTCAGAGATTGCAGAGCGGCGCTCTACCAACTGAGCTAAATCCCAGTCCATCCCAAGGGGTAGAGGAACTAATTCCAAATCAACAAGTAAAAGTTGGGTTCTTTTAACAGCTGACCAAGGCCCATCAGGGCCTGCTTCTATTACGCAGAATTTCCTACTGGATTTTTGAACAAGTGCTCCATCATCACGTGGTAAAAAGCAAATAGTGGGTTGATTCCCAAGGGAGGTGGTACTCTTCAGAAAATGATCTCAATTCCTATGTTTTAACAAAACAACTTAAGTGAACATATTAAGTAAGATTCCCAACTTTTCACCCCTTGTTACTGGTCCCTGTAAAATTCCATCCATTTGGACCAGATGAGGAGGTGGAACACATCTTCGGAAGGAGCGTGCATCTAGGTAGGGGGCAGGTCAAACGTGTATTTTTATAGATAATAAACCTTTTGCTCGCAGAATCAGAAGGTAGACAGAATGGCTCTGCTTAGTTCTGGAAGCTATTCATGAGCAAACTTGCACTGGATTCACTGACAGAGATGAATGCTTTGGAAAGGACCTCCGTGTGACACAGAACTGGAATTGCGGTGTCCCGTCCCTGTGTGACCGATCTTCCAGAAGGATTTGAAGAAAACTAGATCTGAAATTGCGCAAGGGGTGATATCTTCTGTGTAATTGCACATCTGGGCTATGGTTACTAGTCTGGTCAGTTCGCAGGTCTATTAGCACAAATCACTTCTTATATAAACTGTGTATATCCGATGTGTATGCTACAACGCACTCGCTCAGTCCCCGAGGATTAGACTTTTGCCAGTTTATAACAAAGATTAGCTAAGATCTGTGCTGCAAAGAGAAAATGAAGGGAGCTGGTGTAGCATCAACATGACAATTTGGAATAATATGCCCAAGCATTAAACAATGTGGATCAGTATTTCATGCTTTGTGTTCATGTTCAGAAATTCATGTGAATAACATTTCTCCTCCCAGAAGTAAGTAGGGATTGGTTACCAAACCAATTATCTGTGAACATTTTGTTGTATAAAAGAGGCCCCTGTATGGAACCACACGTCAAGAGATGGTAAATCAGTGATTCCTTCCAGGGTTTGCTATGTTTGATTATACTTCTGTCCCATAATATTTTACCCTGTGCATTTTGTGCTCCTACTTTCAGTGGTTTATGAAGTAACAGTCCCTAGATTTCATTCCAAATGGAAAGTTGGCATGGAAACCCTCTATCCAATTATTCCTGTATACGTTTGGAAACAAATCATTTTGGCCTTTTTGAAAACTTTACAGGAGGTGATAAAAATGGGAAATTTCAGGTTTCAGATGTTTTATTGCATTCTTGTAGCATAATAACAGCTTCATTAAAAATAATTCCACGACACAATGCGAACTTTGTGAGATGCTTAAAACGCTGGCGCTGGCTTGCTTTATCAGGCTTTGTGCGCAAGAGGTTATTTCATCGTCTATGTTTTGTCCCACTTTGCTAAGTTTTGTGAGCTGCTGAATTGCCACTCCCAAATGCACCAGAGGAGGGACAAAGGGGCTGCCAAGTGGTAGTGCCCATGAGGACGGGGGCCCAGGCACTCCCAAATGGAAATCTCACCTGTCCTCAGGTGCCGGAATCAGCGGCAGGGTTATTGAGGTCTGCAGAGTGACTTGTCCTTCAGGTTATGGGATGGGCTGAGGGGGACTTGTGGGAAGCTCTTCTAGAGCATTCTGTTGAGTCATTAGAGGAGAACATGAGGGGGAGCACAGGGGACCCCCTCACCCCCGAATCTGGGAGATGACTCTGTCACTGGGGATGAATCTGAGGGGAAGGGAAGGAAGGTCGCCAGGCACCTCATGGAAGCGTACTTCCGCCATCCGCTTCTCCCTTCTGAAATTGCCCGGCCACACAACGCGCCAGTGTCTCCGGCCATGAGAAATGCGGTCTCCAAAGCCGCATCCCCCATCTGTGCACAGCCCCCGTGTGACGGAGCCCTTCCTGCGATCGGGCTGAAATCTGGCTTCCTGCAACTTCCACCCATTGTTCCACGCTGCCTGCCTAGGATCCAGAAAGACCAGGCCGGCTTTCCATTCTGTAAGAGAAGGAGGGCCATGGGCTCAGTGGGGGTGGGGTGGGGCTTTGTGGGCACAGGGGCCTCTTTGCTCTGCTCCTTGGTCTCTTGTGAAAGGGTGATTATGAGCCCAACCCCTGGCTCTGGTGCAGGGTCAAGAAAGTGTGGACGAGGACCCGGCACAGCCCACGGCAACAAGCAAGTGGCAGAAAGTGTGACTTAGCTTCATGACTCAGTAGCAGACTGTCATTATTTCTACTGAAGGTGCCTAGTCAGGGCTGGGCTTTAGCTCAGTTGGTAGAGAGCCACTATGTGCTGTCTGAGGCTCTGGGGTCGATCCCCAGCACTGCAAAAGTGGGAGAAGGACCTGGCACCCCACTCTTAAAACAATCCCCAAACAATCAGCCATTGAAAACCATATGGGTAGCAGAGAAGCACTGACACAGTGCAGAGCATGGCACAGCATCGAGGACTGTTTCGTTCTGTTGTACACAGGGCCACTGTGAGTTGGACCTGACTTGATGGCACCTAACTTAGAGTTTTCTTCAGGTGGAACTGGCCTCTTTTTTTTTTTTTTTTTTTTTTTTTGTGGTACTGGGTGTTGGACCCAGGGCCTTGTGCTTGCATGCTCTGCAAGTGCTGGACCACTGAGCTGCACCCTCAGCCCATTTTTTTTTTTTTTTTTACTTTTTGAGACAGGGTCTCAATAAGTCACGCAGACTGCCTCTGGTCTCGAACTTGCAATCCTCCTGCCTCCACCTCCCAAGCTGCTGGGATTATAGGCGTGTGCCACCGTGCCCGGCGGTGGAATTGGCCTCTTTAGTTTTCCAGTCAGTCTAGTCTTGCCTGGCACCTTCCCCAACTTTTTATTAGATGTGCTGCCTGTTGGAGAAAGAGTGGAACCCTCCCCTTGCTGGTCACAGAGGCAGAATTGGTGTCCTCAGTGGGCCCCAGGGACTAAATGCTCCGCGGATGCCTACCGAGAGATGGTAGGCATTTCAAAGAACAAGAAGGATGTTGTTGTTGTTGTTAGGTGCCGTCAAGTCAGTATCCGACTCATAGAGACCCGCTGTACAACAGGGGAAACACTATTGTCAGTGCTTCTCTGCTGTTCATAGGGTTTTCAATGGCAGATTGATTTTTTTGGGAGGGGGTTGCCAGGTCCTTCTCCCAAGCCTACAGCACTTGGTGTTCCCAGGTGGTCTCCCATCCAGGTACTAACCAGGCCCGACCCTGCTTAGCTTCCGAGATCGGATGCCACAGGGCTACCGCTGCAGGCAAGAAGAATGAGGAATCTTGAAGCTAAGACTGACCCTCTGTGATGTCGCACGGTTCGATTTCAACACGCTCCTTTTCTCAGTCTCTGTACCAGACCCCCACCTGGTCATCCTTTTTCCTTCTCCACACATGAACTAAGTGACGTAGACATTGTCTCTATTTTCCCAGGGAGGACACAGAAGTACAGAGAACTCAAGTCGCCCATTTATATGAGGGTCATGCTGCCCATGTGAATTTCAGTCCTGTTCGTTCTAAAGGCCCTTGGACCGGGTCACCGCTCAGAGCGTGCCGCTTCTTCTGGTGAGAGGAACCTTCTGGACCTCTTTCCGTCCCACAAGCTGTCCTTTGAGCCCCTCCTGCAGCCTCTCCTCTTCAGGATAGGAAGGGTCCATAAGGGGCTGAAGGCTTTGGAGCCGCCTCAGCTTGGTGCAGGGCTCCGTGGTGCTGGGAGGTTGGAGAGAGCAGTGGCAGTGACAGAGGGGTCTCCATCCCTGGGATCAGAGGGAGGAAACGATTCCATTAGGGTCGCACTCAGGGTTCTCAGGGGAAACGGACACCGTGGCAGAGACGTTCATGTATTTTATGTGCAGAAGAACTCTAGGAGGACCTGGCCCACGCGGTCAT
>VMDO01023752.1:0-31021 GCA_007922755.1 Pedetes capensis
GGCAGCTTCCACTTCATCCTTCAACACCATTGGTTCCTCTTCATATGCAACCTCTTGGAATGGTTGGTCATCTACCAATTCTTTCTTGTATAATGACTCTGTGTATTCTTCCCATCTTCTTTTGATGTTTCCTGCATCATTTAATATTTTCCCTGTAGAATCTTTTACTACTGCCACTCGAGGCTTGAATTTTTTCTTCTCTTCCTTAAGCTTGAGAAACATACTATAATTACTAGTGTAACTTTTTAAATTTTGTTTTGCCTTTTTGTTTTGTTTCCTTTTTTTCTGTTGTGCTGGTGATCAAAACCAGGGCCTTCCACCCATTGTTGTTGTTGTTAGGTGCTGTCGAGTCAGTATCCAACTTATAGCGACCCTAAATACAACAGGCGAAACACTGTTGTCAGTGCTTCTCTGCTATTCATAGGGTTTCAATGGCAGATTATTTTTGGGAGTGGGTTGCCAGGTCCTTCTCCCTTGCACCCATTAGGCACATGTTATTCCACTGAGATACATCTCTAGCCCACTTAAAGAAAATTTTAATAGGGCCAGAATCAATGGGTGTTTCAAAGCCAAACAATTTCACATTTCAAAATTTTTCTTCTCACAATTTTCTGACATTCCCATACCTCTTGTACCATCTTATCTAGCTATATGAGTCTAGATTTTGAGTCATTTTCCCTTTGTGTTTTGAAAATATTATTCCATTTTTTCTGACATCTATCGCTAATGAGGAATCTGCTTTCAGTCCATTATCATTTCTGGTAGGTGATCTTTCTTTTAACATCTTATCCTTAGCACTTAATAATTTATATTTGGTTTTGTGCAATTTTCCCAAAATGTTTGCATGTGAATTTGTTCCTTTTTATTCTACTTGGCACTCAGTTTGCTTTTTTAATCTGAGAAATCATGTCTTTCTTCAATATTTCAACATTTTCTACCATTAGCTAGAATCTACACTGAAGTCTCCAGATTATTTTTAATCTTTATGCTTTTAAGCCATGCTATAATATTCTCCTGCCCCCCTATTGCTGTTTTTATGACTTCAGACATATCTGATAAAAATGAATCTTAACGTCTCTTTTAATTTTTAAAATAAAATTATGTAAATATTAAATCTCTGTATTCTATTCTTTCTTTCATCTTTATTGTTTCTTTGGTGATAATTAATGTGACTGTGTATATGTATGTTTATGTTTGTGTGTGTGTGTGTGTGTGTGTGTGTGTGTGTGTAAAATCCTATAAGAAAATTCTTCCATTTGGCCTTAATACTAGTGGTTCTCTATTCTACTTCATAATAAAATCCTTATCTGTCTTTCCCATGATGCTCTTCCAAATACATGAGGGCAACTGTTGAATTAGTCATATCACCTCAGTCAATACTTTTATTTGTACATTCTCATACAGTTCAAAATAACAATGTGATGCTAGAGTGCAACAAAAGGAGACCTAAAGGTGACATCATGAGGAATCAGATAAGCTGAATTCCTAATCCTTTTATTTGATAGATTTTAAATTTATAAATGAACTACTTGACTTTGCCTTAGCCTTAGTCATCTCATCAGTGAATGAAGAAAATGAAACCAAGTCACGAGTTAGTATGAGGATGGGGAACTCATGTTACTCAAATTTTACCTCCTAAGGAAAGTTTCCTCTAAACCACCTAAGTAGTTGCCTACTCCATCTGTGACTGTGTGGTCTGGGCCTATATGACTTATGATAATTGTTATAACAATATATTTCAAATAGTCTGTGATCTCCTGCAATGATACGGACTATGTCTTGGATCCAAAGAGCCTAACACAGTACCTTGCATAATGTAATTATCCAATAAAGATATGAAAAGAAAAAAATGTAAAAATCAATTTCTAAATGGAAAACACTACCACTAGCCATCTTCTAATGGTTTAAAAACTTTCCCAGCTCCTCTTTGGCTTATTCAATCCCTTAATGTGACAGAACATCATATTGTTACCAAATTCTAGCCCTATTAATTCCTAATCATATTAGGACAGAATCAAAACATCAAAATCTTCCTAGATTAGCATATGACATATACTTATTTTAAGCTTCATCTTCTACTAGCTCCTTCCATATCCTAGAGTGACATATTTTCTCCATATTCAAAATCTTTCCTCAAGCTTTCCCCACCTTCTAGGCTTTAAAGACCCTAAAGCTCTCCTGCCTATAGCTGTACCACTGTGGCATCCAATCCTGTCAGTTCTTGGAAGCTAAGGAGGGTCGGGTCTGGTTAGTACTTGGATGGGAGACAACTTGGGAACACCAGGTGCCATAGGCTTGGGGGAATGGCCTGGCAACCCACTCCCCTATGAATATCAGAGAAGGATTGACAATAGTGTTTCATCTCTTGTATGTAGGGTCACTATGAGTCAGACACCAACTCAGCAGCACCTAACAACAACAACAACAAAGCTCTCCTACTTTTCACTTTGACATTTGATTTTGATTAGTCAAGACTTTCTATCATTTTTATGTTTGCAGTACTGGAAAGTTGAAGGCTTCAGACATGCTAGACAAATGTTCTACCACTGAGCCTCACCCCTGCCCCATATTTATTTCTTATTTTGAGACACAGTCTTGCTAAGTTGCATAGGCCTCAAACCTATAATCCTCCTGCGTCAGCATCCCCTATCGCTGGGATTACAAGTGTGTGTCACAGTGCACACATTCTGCTTTTTTCTATCAACATGGCACATTAAAATTTCATGCTTGACCTCATACTGAAGTAAAAGATAAGCCAAATTTTCTCATGCCCAGAGAATTTGGGTAAACTCGTTGAAAGACAACCAGCAAATCAAAAGGACTTCTACTTTCAGATCAAGAAGACAAGGGCTCATGGGTGGAAAAGCAGTGATCAATGGGAAGCAGACCCCTCAGCAGACATCACCATGACCATATCTGAGGTTTAGATGGGATGATCATATACCTCAGAGAACACCCACATAAAACAGCGAACATTAGTGGAGCATTCTGTTCCCACTTCCTAATGCCATGACACTACTTAATAGCTCCAAAAGTGGGATAATACAGACAAAAAGAGAGAAGGAAATCCTAAATGATCAAGAGGAAATCTGAAATGATTGACAATATCCTGAATAAGCCTGAAATTAACTAGAATAATTTTTCCAGTAGAATGGGTACTCACATACCAGGTGTGATCACAAAATGTGGTGAATGCTGCTGCCAAATGCTATCCAATGGATGGGTAGGGGATCTTTAATAAAAGGAAGTGGCAAGAAGTACTGGGAACCTCAGTAACAGTGTGTGATAAGTTTCAACTTGTTCGGTGCAGTCAATCAGGCATGAGCTACACTTGAAAGGTGTGTTTTAAAGTGACCCTAAATAATGGATCACAAACAATGCTTCTGGTACAGCAATTTCTGTCAAATAAAAATATTATGGTGTTTCCTCACCCATCTCATTCACTGGATCTGGTACTGGGCAGCATCTGGCTCTTCCTCAAACTCACAATGACCACGAAAAATAAAAAAAATTTGAATTGATTCAAAACATCAAGGCAGCTGTAACAGAGCAACTAAAGACATCCAAGAAAGATACTTCCAGAACTGCTTCAGAAAGTGGCAAGAATGGTTTGTAGGATAAGAGTGCTCAAAGCCAGAGAGACTATTTTGTGGGGGATTAATTGCAATGTGTCTTTTACTACATTAAACTTTTCTTTTTCTTTCTTTTCTTTTTCTTTTTTTTTTTTTTTTTTGTGGTACTTTAGGTACCCAGGGCCTCAGACATACTTTACAAGTGTTCTACTATTGGGCTCCACCTGCAGTCCATTTTTTAATTTTTGAGTCAAGGTCTTGCTAATTTACACAGGTTGTCTCTAGTCTCAAATTTATGAGCCTCCTGCATCAGTCTCCCAAGTCTCTGGAATTAGAGGTGTATGGTACTGCACCCAACTAAAATTTTTTAAATTCAAATGTTCACTGTATTTTTTTGGATCATACCTCATAGTAGTACAGCAGAAGAAAAACCAAGAAAGTCCTATTTATTACACATCTATGTTTTAAAGTTAGAAAATCTGTGCTTTCTACTGTTTTTTCCCTTCCCTTTTTTTTTTCTTCTCCTTCTCTGACTCCTGATTTGCCCACCCCTTTAATACTACTGTCCTCAAGGGTTCTGTCTTACTGCTCTTCTCTCTTCACTCGCTAAGTCTCCTAGGGCAATCTTCATTCCATGGCTTCAAATGTCAGACTTGCATAAACAATCCTGAAATCCACATCACCAGATCCAAACTTCCTTTGTCAAACAAACATTTCTTCTTACCATTCCACTGCTTTAACAACCATAGGTAGCTATTATGGCCTGAATTATGTCACCCAGAAATCCATATGTTAAGGTCTTTACTCCTAGTATCTCTCAGTATGACTGTATTTGGACAGAGGGTCTTCCAAGTGGTAATTAGATTAAAATTAGATCACTCAGGAATGGACCTAATCAAATATAACTAATATCCCTATAAAAAGAGGAAATTTGGACAATGATAGGTACAGAGGGAAGACCATGTTGAGATACAGGGAGAAGGCAGTCCTATGTAAGCTAAGGATAAAGGCTGCAGAAGTCAGCCTTCTGACACCATGGTCTCAGACTTCTATACTACAGAATCCCGAGAAAACAAATTTCAGTTATCAGAGCCCCTCAGTCCATGATAGTTTGCATGGTAACC
This sequence comes from Pedetes capensis, assembly GCA_007922755.1. NCBI lineage: Eukaryota > Metazoa > Chordata > Mammalia > Rodentia > Pedetidae > Pedetes > Pedetes capensis. The sequence goes on from VMDO01023752.1 coordinate 4,697, forward strand.
CTAGCAAACTGCTTCCATCTCCCATAATCCCACCTTCTGCTAGCCCCTAGGATTCAGCGTGCAATTTATTTGCACAATCTCACCTTTGCCCAGGTAGTTGCCTTACCATGAATGACTGTCCAAGGGATTTGTATCTATTCTAATATCCCCCTATTCTTCCAAGCACATTTCCAACCAATGCCTCTTAAAATAAATTTCAATTTTACGGTGTACTCTCCAAGTACCTAACACTCACTAGGCCTCCATGGATAGGCAAGAAAATATCCCATTTAATTGAGATTGCATCTTCTCATAGCACTTTGTATATTTCCATATCAATGTATTACAAAAATACAATAATCTTTTGCTCTCTGAAGGCCTTGATTTTAAAAAATACCCTTATTGATCATATACTATGTACTTCTATTAGTACCTGCTATGCTCAAAAATATCTATTTATTATTTCATAGATGAGTACTATTATTATTGTCATTTGACAGATGAGGAAGTTCAGAGAACAAACAGGAAAACACAGGTAGTAAGCAGTGGGGGTGGTTTTCAAGTCTAAATTGTCAGATAGGAGTCACTTTATTATTCCACTTCTCCTGGGAACATGTGAGTTTCTCAATAGCCAGGGTTCTATATTCCCAGCTGCTGGCAAAGGACCTGACACATAATAGGAAAAAAATGGATTTGAGGGGATAAATATCACAAGGAGCCTCATCAACATAAAGGTCATTCAGCTGAAGTCAGTGAGGAATAATTGGGTTGAAAAGCATAGGGAAGATGGTCCACCATTTCTGCCTACAAACAAGAAATAACACACATGAGTTTTCTCCTCAGAACTTCTACTTGGCATCTTTATGAACCTGGAAAAACTATTTAACTTCTCTGTGCTTGGAATTTTTCATCAGTGTCCTGGAGTAACTTCAACCTTAATTGGGGAATTCCAGGTGAGAGCACAGCACCAGACACACACTTAGCACCAAGTAAGTCTTAGCTGTAGGTACTTTTATTAAGTTGCAATTTCACCAAGAGAGACTTGAAATGAGAACAGCTGTTCATCAGATGATTTTGAGAAAATCTGTCAGGAAAAACATGAACATGGTAACTTGTCCAAGGTCCTGGGAACATGACCAGTGGAATGGACGGTACTTTGGTAAATTGTGCCAAGTAATCTGACATGTTGTACTCATTAAATATCACCTGACTACAACAATATATTCCAGATGGTAATGTGAACAATTCACAGATAGGTTATATATGTCATCAGTATGACATATTTACTTCTGTCTTGAGGAACAAACAATATACATTACTATCCTCGTTTTCCTAATGATAATCTCTCTTTTCTTTTAGTGTTTAATGATCAGTTGGTTTTGACTTTTAAATTTCTCCTAAACAATTATCTCCCCCACATGTCTGTAAGTTTGCCATACAGTGGGGGCTTGCTTGTTGCTATGAGGGTGAAAGCTATGCCACGGGTATCTCAGAAAACAGCAGGATCATCCATGTTGGATAGGTTTCAGTTGTGCTTCCAGACTAAGACACTAGGGAGTAGGACCTGGCAACCCACTCCCAAAACAACTAGCCATAGAAAACCCTATGAATAGCAAAGAAACACTGTCTGATATAGTGCCAGAAGATAAACCTCCCAGGTTGGAAGTCACTCAAAAGACTACTGGGGAAGAGTTGCCTCCTCAAAGTAGAGTCTACCCTAATGACAGAAATGGAGTAAAGCCCCAGGGACCTCCATTTGCTGATGTGGCATGAGTTAAAATGAGGAGAAACAACTGTAAACAGCCATTAATAATAGGAACATGGAATATACATAGTATAAACCTAGGAAAATTAGAAATCATTAAAAGGGAAATGGAGTGCATAAGCATTGACATTCTGGGCTTAAGTGAGTCAAAATGGACTGGCATGGGCCATTTTGAATCAGATAATTATGGTCTAGTATGCATGGAATAACAAACTAAAGAGATATGGGGTTGCATTCATCATCAAAAAAGACATCTCAGGGTCTGTCCTGAAATACAATGCTGTCAGTGATAGAATAATATCCACATGCCATTTCCGGGCACAGTGGCGCATGCCTATAATAACAGCAACTAGGGAGACAGAGGCAGGAGAATCACAAGTTTGAGACCAGAGGCAGTGCAGGTATTTTAGCGAGAGCCTGTCTCAAAAAATAAAAAAAATGGGCTAAGAGTGCAGCATGCAAGCGCAAGGCCCTTGGTTCAACCCCTAATACTGCCCCCCCCCCAAAAAAAATCCAAATGCCTACAAGGAAGCCCAGTTAACACAGTTAACATGACTATTATTCAAATTTATGCACCCACCACTAAGGCCACAAATGAAGACAGGGAAGATTTCTACCAGGTTCGACAAGCTGAAATAGATCAAACATGTTATCAGGATGTACCGATAATTACTGGTGACTGGAATGCAAAAGTTGGAAACAAAGAAGAAGGATTAGTAGTTAGAAAATATGGTCTTGGTGACAGAAAAGATGATGGATATAGCGTGATAGAATTTTGTCAAATGAATGACCTTTTCATAGAAAATACACTCTTTATCCAATATAAATGGTGACTATAAACATAGACTTCACCTGATGGAACATACAGGAACCAAATTGACTACATTTGTGGAAAGAAACAATGGAAAAGCATATCACATGTTAGAACAAGACCAGGTGTTGATTATGGACCAGACCATCAACTTCTCATATGCAAGTTCACTTAAACTGAAGAAAGTTAGAACAAGTGTACAAGAGCCAAGGTATGACCTAGAGTATATCCCACCTGACTTCAGAGACCACCTTAAGAACAGGTTTAATGCATTAGACACAAATGGTAGAAGACCAGGCGAGTTGTAGCAGGACATCAAAGATATCATTTGTGAGGAAAGCAAAAGATTATTAAAAAGACAGAAATAAAGAAAATACCAAAGTACATGTCAAAAGAAACTCTGAAACTTGCCCTTCAACGTTGAGCAGCTAAAGTAAAAGGAACATCTGATGAACTTAAGGAACTAAACAGAAAATTTCAAAAGGCAACTCACGAAGACAAAATCAAATATTATGACATGTGCAAAGAGCTGGAGATAGAAAACCAAAAGGGAAGAACACACGCTGTGTTTCTCAAGCTTAAGGGACTGAAGAAAAAATTCAAGCCTCAAGTGGCAATACTGAAAGATTCTACAGGGAAAATATTAAATGATGCAGGAAACATCAAAAGAAGATGGAAGGAATAAACAGTTCATTAACCGAAGAAGAACTGGTGGATGACCAACCATTTCAAGAGGCTGCATATGATGAGGAACCAATGGCATTGAAGGATGAAATAGAAGATGCCTTGAAGGAACTGGCAAAACACAGGGCTCCAAGAATTAATGGAATACCAATAGAGATGTTTCAACAAACAGATGCAGCACTGGAGGTGCTAACATGTTTATGCCAACAGATTTGGAAAACAGCTACCTGGCCAACTGACTGGAAGAGATCCATATTTGTGCCTATTCCCCAAAAAGGGATCCAACTGAATGTGGAAACTGTCAGAAAATATCATTAACATCACACACAAGTAAAATTTTACTAAAGATCATTCAGAAGTGACCACAGAAGTATATAGACAGGAAACTATCAAAAGAATCAAGCTGGATTCAGAAGAGGGCGGGGTACCAGGGACATCACTGCTGACATCAGATGGATATTAGCCAAAAGCATAGAATATCAGAAAGTTGTCTATGTTTTACTGACTATGCAAAGGCATTTGACTATGTGGATCACAACAAATTATAGATAACACTTCAAAAAATGGGAATACCAGAGTACTTAATTGTAATCATGAGGAATCTGTACATGAACTAGGAGGCAGTTGTTTGAACAGAACAAGGAAACACTGCCTGATTTAAAGTTGAGAAAGGTGTACATCAGGGCTGTATCCTTTCACCATATCTCTTCAATTTCTATGTTGAGCAAATAATCCGAGAAGCTGCACTTCATGAAGAAGAATGAGGCATCGGGATTTGAGGAAGACTCATTAACAACCTGCGTTATGCAGATGACACCACTCTGCTTGCTGAAAGTGAAGAAGATTTGAAACTTTTACTGATGAATATCAAAGAACATAGCCTTACGTATGGATTGCAACTAAACATCAACAAAACAAAAATCCTTACAACTGGGTCAATATGCCACTTCACAATAAATGGAGAAAAGATTAAGGTTGTCCATGATTTTGCTTTATTTGGTTCTACAATCAACACCCATGGAAGCAGTAATCAAGAAATCAAAAGACACATTGCTTTGGGGAAGGCTGTGGCAAAAGATCTCTTTAAAGTATTGAAAAGTAAAGATGTCACATTGAAGACGACGGTGTGCCTAACTCATGCCATGTTATTTTCAGTTGCATCATATGGTTGTGAAAGCTGGAAATGTCAAGGGAGACAGGAGAAGAATTGATGTTTTTGAATTATGGTGCTGGAGACAATTATTCAATATACCATGGACTGCCAAAAGAACCCACAGAAGTGTCATAGAAGAAGTGCAACCAGAGTGCTCCTTGGAAGCAAAGATGGCTAGACTTTGTCTTACGTATTTTGGACATGTAGTCAGGAGGGATCAGTCCCTGGAGAAGGACATCATGCTTGGGAGAATGGCAGGTCAACAACAAAAAAAAGGAAAACCCTCCCCTAGATGGATTGACACAGTGTCTACAACAATGGGCTTAAACATAAATAAGATGGTGTGCCTGGCACAGAATTGGGGAGTGTTTCAATCTGCTGTACATAGGGTTGCTATGAGTCGGATTTGACTGGATGTGACCTAACAACAACAAAACAATGATCTCAATGATCTGTTTGACTATTTGGTTATTTCTGCATCCAGATTTTTTTAAAACCTTGACAGTTGGCCTCATTGGGAGCAGTTCTGCCAGATTTTTCTCTATGATACATTTGATATGTTGTTGTTGTTGTTAGGTGCCGTAGAGTCATGTCCGACTCATGGCGACCTTTATAGGGTTTTCAATGGCTATTTTTCAGGATTGCATCTCTAGTAGAATGCCATGTCCTTCTCCCATTTTTGCAGTTCTGGGAATTGATCCAGGGACCTCAGAGACTGCCGAGTGGTGCTCTACCAACTGAGCTAAATCCCAGCCCACACGTTTGATATAATATATTAATAAACTAATAAAAGGAAAAAGAAGAGTTGGTATTCAAATCCCGATCTGATTCATTAGTCATTCAACAGAAATCACATATGTACCAGGTCCTGTTATAAGGTCTATAATTTTGAACAAAAGAAATGGTCCTTGAATTCTTTGAGCTTAGGCTCAATGGTAGAGACAGATATCAAATTCTAAGTAAATAAATAACTTCACAGTTTGCAAAGTGCCATGGAGACTTCAAAATTTTCTAGTATAAACACTGACTTAACTTTAACAAAGATGTTTCTATATGCAAGAGCTTTATTGAAGTATTAAAAGATTGAAGAATTAAAATAGCTATTTCTTATTCATAGACAACTTTTTTGGGCATAGAAGTTTCATAGTACAGCCAAATATATATGTAACTGGTTGATGATGCTTTCTCTGCTTAAATATTTCCTCTTCTAAATTTGTTTTTCTTAAGTACAACTGTATATGCCTAGAATAAATACAACTTGATCATGACTGTATTAAGAGGGGAAAAATTAGCCTTCCTTCTACACTCTAAATTCCTTAAGAAAGTATTTTTGCAAATCTGTTGCCAAGCTAGATGAAGGAAATAGTTTAAATTTCTTAAAAATTATTTATATGAGGGATGAGATCTTTCTTAATTATGTTAGCATCATTCCCTTGTGATGAATGAAAGCCCATTCATAAAGAAGTGGGTTATCATGTGTACATTTTAAAATGTTTCAGAAAACATTTCTCAAAAACTCTGGCAAACGACAATATGAGAAAAATGTTAGGAGCTCTAGACCACAACCATAACTAATTTAGATCTCTCACTCCTTACCTACTCTAGGAATCCCAACGACAGTACTCTAGGGTAAATATCTGACATTAAGTGACATGAATTCCAATGAAAATTCCCTGATATCATTCTATAGGATTCTGAATGGTCTACTTAAAGTGGCTCTTGTGGGGTCTGTGCTCTGCTTCCTAGAAGTTAACAGGACAGTAATGGGAACCTCCACATCTTAAGTATGGGATAGAATATCTAAAGTAACCCACATATTTTCTGCACCAGAAATACTGTGCCATTTGTGGCTATTCTTGATAAAAGCTCTCTACTTGGTATAAAGCAAAGATATTTATTTATATTTTTGTAATTAGAAGGTATTATTTTTATCCTGAAAAAAGTGATACACTCTAAGCTATTTTCTTGTTTTTTGTTTTATCAATTTTATTTTAGACAGGAAGAATTTTTAAATTCAAAAATAAGCCAATGGAATATGAAAGCCAATGGAATATTAAAAACTTGAAATTCTGAGGAAAGAATTTCCACATGTTTGCTGTACTTTTCATTCAAGTTTTGTGATTCTTTCAAATTTTTCAAAGTAAAAAGTTGGCAGGGTAAAACAATGTCCTTACTAGACATGATCATGAACACAACACACAGTGAATTTTATGAAATTCCCACAGTTAACAATTTTCAGAAAGATAATATAGCCCTGAAATATAAGTAGTGATCTCATTCAGTAGTTTGAAATGTAAACTTATGAAATAACTAATGATGACAGTGAAAATGTATTATCAGGACTCACATATGCTCCCAATCCTTCGGGGTGCAATGGCTATGAAAGGTCTAATCCTGGCTCCGTGGGTACCCAGGGACACAGCAACCTGTGTGCAGGAGCCTTTGTTCTGCTCCCCCCAGGAAAAATTGAAAGTCTCACCATATACAAATTCCAAGCAGCAGACAGATGAAGAGAAAATTCTGCAATGTGCTCTAAAGCTGCTGTATAAAGACTCATTCAGGTTCCAAGGCAGAAGTCTTATAAAAGCATGTGTTTGTCACCTCTCTATACTCCACAGTGGGTTCGCCCCTGTACCATCCCCCTTTTCTTCTTTCTTACTTATTCATACCCACCCTTGCCATTAAAGATAATTTGTCAACCCATATATTCAGGCACTGGTTTTGAGTCTTTGCTGTGTGTAAGGCATCAAGTAGCTTTTGCTCACTTAGGTAAATAAGACATAGCCTATCATCCTTTTGTGCCAGGACAGCCCCAAACAGGTAGAACAGAGTCCCAGCCCTGACCACACATGAAAATCAATGGGGAGAATTCATTTAAAAATGTGGATGCCCAGGGCTCTACCTCCATGGGTTCTGATTTAGTAGGTATGGTGCAGGACATATGCTCCATAGGTAAATTTAGTGAATGACTAGTGATGTCAGACCTACTAAAACAGATGTAAACAGATTTAAATCCTTTATTGGCACAAAGAGTACTTGAGTCTAATGACACTTTTAATCACTAGAACCATAGAATGTAAAATCAGACATTGAAAAGGAAGAAATAGTGTTACAGGTCATATATCTAACTCCCTAACAAAATCTAGCCCCTACTACACATATGCACATACTTATGCATGTACACATGCATACGTGCACATGTAAAAACACACAACCTTACTTATCCACAACACTAAATCCTAAAGACTATGTATCCCATGCCTACCAGACTAGATAGGCATCCATGCCTTCATGTTGCCTGGTTGCAGGAATCTCACACTTACCATGTCTAAAGAGAACTTCCGTCTCTCCCCAACAAACCTGCTTCTTTCTCCCTTTGTTGTTGTTGTTAGATGCCATCGAGTCGGTATCTGACTCATAGCAACCTTCATAGGGTTTTCAATGGCTGACTGTTTCGGGATTGCCTTGGAAGTGGATTGCCAGGTCCTTCTCCCATTTTTTGTGGTGCTGGGAATCAAACTCAGGATCTCAGAGACTGCAGCACAGCACTTTACCAACTGAGCTAAATCCCAGCCCCTCTTTCTCCCTTAGTCATCTCTATTTCAGTAAAAAGCACCTGCATCCATGTAGTACTTTAGGTCAGAAAACTGGAAGTGTTATTACTTCTACCTCCAAAATTACCTAAAATCCATCCATTTCTCTCCACCATCACTGCCACCATCATCTCATCTGGTCTAGCACAATAGCCTCCTGCCTACTCTCCTTACTTCTTTGCCCTCCTCTAATTCACTCTCCATTCAGAAGTCATCTTCTTAAAATATAAATCAGGATGTGTCACTCTTTTACTTAAAACTCTTCAACTGTGTCTCATCACGTATTAAATAAGAACCTTAAGAAGGACTACATAGTACATTGTGATCCATCTCCTGCCTATCTCAACTTTCCTATCAATTAATACTATCCAGTCAGAATCAACTGTTTGTCAGTCTATCAAGTCAGAAAATGACTTCCCTTCTCTGAGTCTTCATACACACGATTGCCACTACCTATAAGTGTTTTTCTCCAGTCTTTTACCTGACCAATCCCTTCTTGTCTTTTAGTTAAAATACCCTTTCCTCAGTGAGGACTTCCCTTATCCTAGATTTTAAAACGGGGAAAGTTCCTTACTACTTTTGTTTATGGGATCTATTTGTCACAGGTTGAATTCTGCCCCTGAAATTCATGTGATGAAGTCTTTATTTCCAGTGCTTCCAAAGGGGATCTTGTTGGAGACAAGCCTTTGTAAGGGCACCCAAGTTAAAATGTGGACATTAGTCTGGGCCCCATTGCAATATAACTGATGCCCTTATAAGAAGGGGAATTTTGGACATACACTCACATTAGAAGGAAGAAAATATGAAGAGATATAGGGAAAAGAGAGTCATTTAGTAGTCAAGAATAGAGGCCTGGAACAGATTATTCCTCACAATGTTCAGAAGGCAGCAACCCTGCCAGTAACTGATTGGAACTGTGAGACAATAAATTTCTAGTTTTTAAGCTACCCAGTCTGTGGTACTGTTACATCAGTTGGAAGAAACTAATAAACTATTCTTTTGTGCTGTAACATTTCATTGTATATAATTACATGGATATTCATTTGTTTAATATTTGCGTCTTTTACCAAATAACATCTTCAGAATGGCAGGAATTTCACCTGTTATTCATTTATTTGACATTATCACCAACTACTGCACTATGCTATCCCAAGAGAGGCCAAGTGCTCACCAAAAGCAGAAAGGAAATTACGGTGTCAAGAACAAATGTTGGATGGCTTAGAATAAGTGTAGGCAAACTGTGGTCACCAGGCTAAATCTCTCCCACATTCTGTTGTCATATGACATGTGAGATAAGAGTGGTTTCCTATCTTTATTTCATTTGTTTGTTTGTTTATTTGTGGTGCTTGGACTTGCACCTAGGGCCTTGTGTATGTTAGGCAAGCACCCTATCATTGATCAAATCCCTAGCCCTCATATTTTTAAATGGGAGAAAAATACTTCATGACATGAGAACATTATATGAAACTTAAACTTAAGGTTCATAAGTAAAGTTTTATTGGAACATAGCTACATTCATTTACATATTATCTACAGATGCTTTGGAGCTGGGATTTGGTAGAGCACTGCTCTGCAGTCTCTGAGGTCCCACGTTTGATTTCCAGCACAGCAAAAATGAGAGAAGGATGTAGCAATCCACTCCCGAGGCAATCCTGAAACAATCACCCACTGAAAACCCTATTAGGGTCGCTACAAGTGCAACATGATTCAACAGCACCTAACAACAACAGATGCATTCATGCTACTAAGAGTTATGTAGTTGTGATAGAGATGACATTGCATAAAATATTTACGATCTGGCTATTTATTTTAAAAAGTCTGCTGAGCACTGGTCTAGAACCTGCTTTATTAGTTATGTGAACTGGCCAGGGGTACAAAACTCCTGGTGAGATAATGTTGTCAGTGCACCAGAACGCCATTATGACATAAACTAAATAGCACATTCATCTTTTCTTCACCCAAACCCTCTAACAGACTATAGCACAATTCTTCTCCCTAGAGAAACACAATTCTGGTATTATTAATAAGATTGATGAACAAAAGAGATTTTCTGATTGAAACCTTTACAATTTCCATGGAATTTTAATGAAATGTATGTATTCTGATAAACCAAAGAGTTTAAATGTAAATAAAATAGGTAATGATTATTACAGACACTTATTAAAATTTAGCTATCCAAAATTGACTTTCTTAGATATAAACCTTTAGTCAATCTAGTGAATATGGGTTGACTAGGATAAGAGTAAAAACACAGAAGTAGATTTTATGCTCATAGTCACACAAAAAGTACCATTACCTTCGATGGAGGAACAAACTGAACACATTCCAGCCACAGAGTTAAAAAGAATTTTCCACATATTGCACATCTTTTTCCCTGAGAGATTTTGTCCCTGACCTCTGGATACAATTCTATGGCATGCATTAGGAAAAGATTTTTTTCTTCTAGCTGATTCATGATAAATCTTGCTGTTATTTCCTAAATTAAAAACAAAAAGAATACATTTCCTCAGGTTAATTCCAAAATTTTACATTACATTGATTTCCACTTCATGAACACAAATTTTTACCTTATTCCCTAGTTTTTGTTAAACTATGATTCTTCAATATATATAAGGAATTATGTTTTGTTTGGTACATTTCATTATAATAAGTACAGTGTGAAATTCAAATTGAACTCAAATATCAAGTGTCATATTCATTAAAGTATAAATCCTTACTATTTAAACTGTGCCTCACAAAACAGAATCTGCATCACCTGGGAGCTTATCAGAAATGCAGAATCTAACCCCAGGTGCAGTGGCGCACGCCTGTAATCCCAGCAGCTCGGGAGGCGGAGACGGGAGGATCGCAAGTTCGAGACCAGAGGCAGTTGTCTGCGTAACTTAGTGAGACCCTGTCTCAAAAAGTAAAAAAAAAAAAAAAAAAAAAAAAAAAAAAAAAAAAAAAAAAAAAAAAAAAAAAAAAAAAAAAAAAGGGCTGGGGGCGCAGCTCAGTGGTCCAGCACTTGCAAAGCATGCAGGTGTGGGGCCCTGGGTTCAACCCCCAGTACCTCAAAAAAAAAAAAAGAAAGAAAAGAAGAGAAAAGAAAAAGAAATGCAGAATCTCAGATGCACTGCAAAGCTACTGAAATCATACACACTAAAGAAAAACAGGAAAAAATTCAACTCAACACAGTCCTCAAGTCATTTTTCTGCATGTTAAAATTAAATCTTCACCAAAGAGGCAAAGAAAAAAATATTGACTTACTCCCTAAATGTCCCCCATTGTTTATGCCAGTGGCATGGACATCCTATATAAATGATACAATATTTATTGTACCATAATACAATACAATACAAATGATACAATACAAATATTGCTTGAAACTTTTTTTTTCAGTGTTGTTGGCTTAAACCCAGGGCCTCACACATGTTAGGCAAGTGCTCTATCACTGAGATGCACCACCAACCTCATTTTTAATTTTTATTTCGAGATAAGGTCTCACTAAGTTGCACAGGCTGCCTCTGGCCTGGACTCCTTGTCCTCCTACCTTGGTCTCCCAGGTCACTGATATTATAGGTATGCACCACTACACCTGGTTGTGCTTGAAATTTTAATAGTGTATGGGGATGCTTTGGGGGAGATTTTTTTCCTGGCCAAAGTGAAAGTGTTCCCAGTAGTATTAAAATAATTCACATTAGGCTCTGGTAGAAACTTTTTAGAAATTTGAAATACATATATAATCTTTCATTCATTCACTCTAATTAAAATCTTAAAATTTTCTTAAATAAGAACAAAATCCTGTAATTTGCTGTGGCCCTGTTCCCTGTTACTCTATCCTTCCCAGTCAATAAGTCTAGGAAAGTTGGCTTTATACAACAAACAACCCTGAGCATGTCTTCCTTAAATGCCCCATCCTTCAATAGCACAACCTCCTGCCCAGTTAAGCTCATTCTCCTGGATGGATAAATGGCTGAGGACAACTGGAAGAATGACTCTGGAAGTACTAATATTACCAGGACTTCTACATCAGATGGTTATTGTCACCCTTTCCCTAACTACATAAGTAGAAATAACTTGTAATTCTAAATCAAATACTCATTTTAGAGGTAGGTTGATAGCTATATGAATTCAGCGGCCAGGTCTTCCTATAAAACTGCAGAAAACTCATAGGCAAGGATTCACTCCCCCAAATAAAAGATAAAAGAATTTGCTGAAATACACAGGACTTATATATAAACTCATACAGATTATTTTTTCATTTTATGATTTCTGGACCCAAACTCATTTATTGCACTCAGTATATCTCTTGACAGCTTTCACATCAGCCATTACTTATATTCTTCCATTTGCTGCCAATGTGTTGCTTTGGAAGAATAACATGTACCATTAAAACATTAAAAGTTTTTACTTGGAAATGTTAATAATATACATACATATATAATATATAATAATAATACACACACACACACACACACACACACGTATAAAGACACTATTGACCTTTTAGAGTACCTTTTAGAATACTTCTTAGAGATACATTTAATATAGTTTTTGGAAATACTTTAATAATGGTCTAATTCTATCATTATTTAAAAATCAAGAAATCTTTCATGGGCAAATAATTTGTTCATTTTGAATAGTTTATAAGCTCTTTTGTCAGAATATTTATAAGCTAAATCTATGTAGGTCAGAGATTATTCCTATTTCTAATCCATCATAAACTGAAATTAATTTCAGATGTACTTTCATTTTTCCTTACATGTTATTATTTAAGTTTAGTTATGAAATTATACATCTATGAATGATGTTTATGTAAGCATAAAAAATATTTAGGTGTAGAAAGAAATGTGAATCTTTAGAAAGGGTGATAGACTTTGAAACTGTTGTGTAACAAACCACTACTCCGTATATAGGAGGCACTAACACATAGAATCAAAAGCAAAGATTCTGAATCAGTCACATAGGTACAGAGGTTAAAATCCCAGATCTAGGGATTTGGACAATCTTTTAACGTCTCTGATCTTGGATACCTCATACAATAAACAGGGATTATTTTACAAATACTATCACATGGAGTTTGGGGAATTCAATTAGATAACACTGGTTAAAGTACTTGGCATCTACTAAACAGTGTAGATGCCTACTATTTTGTTATAACCTAGTTATGATCATTAGATTTTACTTCATAAATCTCTAAAGTGAAGATTTTTTTCTAAAATCTTTACCAAGGAATAGACTGTTTAAAGCCCTATAATTCTTTAACATCCAAGAGTTTAATCAGTAATATTAACAAAATGTCTAGTAGAAATGACTTTAATGATATAAAATGTACAATCCATTTAAATCATCTAAGAAAAATTCTTAGAGATATTTTCAAAAATACCCAAATAATTTACATATTGCAAGTAAAAAAACAGTTATTTCTACTATGTATAATCATATATATTTTTTCATTATATATATATACATAAAATTAGCTCTTTTGCTCTTGGATTTTACAAATTTGAAAGCTAAAAGAAGAAAATATTCCTCTGTCACCCTAAATGCTGGAAACACTCTTGCCCTCCAGGGTTCTCTGAAAGATTGTTATCATATTAGGTAAACTGCCCATCCAACCATCTTCACCAACCACAATTTCCTCCAACCCAATCTCAATCTCTACCCTGTCTCAATCTCCTTCACCCTCCTGCTTCCCCATTCTGAGCAATAATGCAGTATGAGGTCTGGAACACAGCTACTTAGTTGGCACCATTGTCCCAGCACTATCTCTGTGACCTTGAGAAACTCTCTGAGTCTCTGTTTCTCTATTTGTAACAAAGGTACAATATTGGCAGCTATTTTTCTAGGATTACTAAAGAGCTACATTAATTCATTCCTGCTAAGTGCTTAGAACAATGCCTTGCTCACAGTAAGCTTAAAATAAGTGTTAGCTACTATTATTATTTGAAATGCTTAACATTGAAGAAAAATAGGTTATAATATATTTAAAAAATTAAATACTAGAGGTTTTTTTAATGATTTACAACTGAATTTCAAATGGGATTCTTTTTTCATACAAAAGTAGAATAGGAAATAGTGCTATTTATAGAAATATTCTCTGGAAGTGAATTTGAAAAGAGCTAATTTTTAAAGCATCAATGTGTCTGCCAGTTTGCCATACTGTGTGGACTTGCGTGTTGCTGTGATGCTGAAAGCTATGCCACTGGTATTACAAATGCCAACAGGGTCACCCATGGTGGACAGGTTTCAGCTGAACTTCCAGAGTAAGAAAGACTGGGGAGAAGGACATAGCTAATCCAATCCCAAAACAATTAGTCATTGAAAATTCTATGAATAACAAAGAAACTCTATCAGATATGGTGCCAGAAAATGAGCTCCCCAGGTTGGAAGGCATTCAAAAGATGACTGGGGAAGAGTTGCCTCCTCAAAGTAGAGTCTACCTTAATGATGGGAATGGGGTGAAGCCCAAGGACCTCCATTTGCTGATGTGGTGCAATTCAAAATGAGAAGAAAATACTGCAAGCATCAATTAATAATTGGATTGGGGAATGTACGTAAGAATCTAGGGAAATTAGAAATTATCAAAGGGTAATGAAGCACAGGGCTGGGATTTAGCTCAGTGGGTAGAGCACTGCACTGCAGTCTCTGAGGCCCCGAGTTCAATTCCCAGCACTGCAAAAATGGGAGAAGGGCCTGGCAATCCACTCCCAAGGCAATCCCGAAGCACTCAGCCATTGAAAACTCTATGAGGGTCGCTATGAGTCGGATATGACTCGATGGCACCTAACAACAACAACAAATGAAGCACATAAACATCATCACTCTAGGCATCAGTGAGCTAGAATGGACAGACATGGGCCATTTTGAATCAGATAATCATATGACCTACTAGGCTGGGAATGATAATTTAAAGAGAAATAGGGTCGTAGTCATCATCAAAAAAGACATCTCAAGATCTATCCTGAAGTACAATGCTGTCAGTGATATAATAATATCCATACACCTACAAGGAAAGACAGTAAACATGATTATTATTCAAATTTACATACCTACCACTAAGGCTACAGATGACAATAGAAAAGATTTTACTAGTTACTGCAACCTGAAATAGATGGAATATGCAATCAAGATGTAATGATAATCACTGGTGACTGGAATGCAAAAGTTGGAAACAAAGAAGGCTCAGTAGTTAGAAAATATGGCATTGGTGACAAACAATGGTGAGGATCTCGTGATAGAATTTTGTCAGACTAATGACGTTTTCACTGCAAATACATTTTTTCACCAACATAAATGGTGACTACACAGATATATAGAATCAAACTGACTACATCTGTGGAAACAGATGATGGAAAAGCATAATATCAAAAGTCAGAACAAGATCAAGTGGTGATTATGGATCAAACCATTAACTGCTCATAGGCAGGTTCAAACTGAAACTGAAAATAATTAAAACAAGTATACCAGAGTCAAGGTATGACTGAGTATATCCCACCAGAGTTCAGAGACCACCTCGAGAACAGGTTTGTGGCATTAAACACTAATGATCAAAAACCAGACAAGTTGTGACATGACATCAAAAACATCACTCATGAGGAAAGCAAAAGATTATTAAAAAGACAGGAAAAAAAAAGACCAAATTACATGTCAAAAGAGACTCTGAAACTTTCCCTGAATGTTGAGCAGCTAAAGTAAAAGGAAGACATGATAAAGTTAAGGAACTAAACAGAAGATTTTAAAAGGCAGCTTGAGAAGACAAAATCAAATATTTTAATGACATGCAAAGAGCTGGAGATAGAAAACCAAAAGGGAAGAACATACTCTGTTTTTCTCAAATTTAATGCCTCAAGTGGCAACAGTGAAGGATTCTACAGGGAAAATATTAAATGATACAGGGAACATCAAAAGAAGATGGAAGGAATATAGAGAGTCATTATGCCAAAAGGAATTGAAGGATGGCTAACCATTTCAAGAGGCTGCATATGATGAGGAACGAATGAAAGTGAAGGGAGAAATGGAAGCAGCCTAGAAGGAATTGGCAAAATACAAGTGATGGATGAATTAATGGAGTATCAACAGAGATGTTTCAACAAACAGATGCATCACTGGATGCATTATTTATGTCAAGAGATTTGGAAAATGGCTACATGGCCAACTGACTGAAAGAGAGCCCTATCTGTGTCTATTCCCAAGAAAGGCGATCCAATCAAATGTGGGAATTATCAAATGGTATCATTAATATCACACACAAGTAAAATTTTACTAAAGATCATTCACAAGTGATTGCAGCAGTACATAGACAAGGAACTGCTGGAAAATGAAGCTAATTCAAAAGAAGGTGCGGAACCAGGGAAATGATTGCTGAGCTCAGATGCATATTAGCTGAAAATAGAGAATACTAGAAAGATGTCTATCTATGTATTATTGACTATACAAAGGCATTTGACAGTGAGGATCATAACTAATTATGGATAACATTGTGAAGAGTGGGAATACCAGAGCACTTAATTGTACTGATAAGGAATCTGTACATGACAATGAATCAGTCGTTTGAATAGAACAAGGAAACAGTGCCCAGTTTAAAGTCCAGAAAGGTGTATGTCAGGGCTGTATCCTTTCTCTGTACCTCTTCAATCTCTATGCTGAGCAAAATATTCGAGAAGCTGGACTTTATGAAGAAGAACATAGCATCATGATTGGAGAAAGACTCAGTAACAACTACCATCATGCAGATGACACAAGATGACTGCTTGCTGAAACTCAAGAGGATTTGAAACATTTACTGATAAAGAGCAAAGAAAATAGCCTTCAATACAGATTATATCTCAACATCAGCAAAACAAAAATCCTTACAACTG
Source organism: Pedetes capensis (assembly GCA_007922755.1). Taxonomy (NCBI): domain Eukaryota; kingdom Metazoa; phylum Chordata; class Mammalia; order Rodentia; family Pedetidae; genus Pedetes; species Pedetes capensis. Next base: position 21,522 of record VMDO01023752.1, read on the forward strand.
TGTCAATATGCTTATAAATGGAGAAAAGATTGAGGCTGTCCAAGATTTTGCTTTATTTGGTTCTACAGTCAACACTCTTGGAAGCAGCAGTCAAGAAATCAAAAGATGTATTGCACTGGCAAAAGCTATTGCAAAAAAACCTCTTCAAAGTGTTGAAAAGTAAAGGTGTCATACTGAAGTTGAAGGTACGCCTGACTCATGCCATGGTATTTTCTGTCACATCATAAGGCTATGAAAGATGGACACTGAATAAGAGAGATGAGAAGAATGATGCTTTTGAATTAAAGTGCTTGAGATGAATATTCTATATATCATGGACTACCAAAAGAACCAACTGATCTGCCCTAGAAGAAGTGCAACCAGAGTGCTCCTCGGAAACAAAGATGGCTAGATTGCATCTTATGTATTTTAGACATGTTGTCAGGAGTGACCAAACCCTGGAGGAGACATCGTGTTTGGGAGAGTGGCAGGTCACTGAAAAAGGAAGACCCTCAACTAGATGGATTGACACAGTGTCTGCAATAACGGGCTTAAACATAAAATGGATAGTGTGCCTGGCACAGATTAAGGGACTGTTCTGTTGTGTTGTAGATAGGGTTACTATGAGTCATACCCAACCTGAAGGCACCTAATAACAACAACAACAATCTTTAAAAGAAACAAATTGTTTGGCCCAATAATTTCATTCACAGGGATAATATACACATGAGGTAGAAATTTACTATGAGTATGGTCATTGTGGCCTTGTTTATAAAGTCCAAAAAGAGCTGGGCACGGTGGTACATGCCTGTAATCCCAGTGGGATGGGAGGCTGAGGCAGGAGCATCGCAAGTTCGAGACCAGAGGCAGTCTGCATAACTTAGCGAAACCCTGTCTCAAAAAAAAAAGTGAAAAACTGGGCTGGGGATGCAGTTCAGTGGTCCAGTACTTGCAGAGCATGCAAGCGCAAGACGCTGGGTTCAACCCCCAGTACTGGAAAAAAAAAAAAAAAAAAAAAGTCCAAAAAGGCAAAAATTCATAGTAATAATCTAAGTATCTATGGGTAACTAGTTTAAAATACTATGACACAGCAGAATGCTACATATGCATCAAAAAGTTGTCCTAAACTTTTATCTGATTAAAAAGAAATTCCCAATGTTTTGAGGGAAAACAGCAAGTCTCTAAATAGTGTGTAAAGTTTGAACTCATCTCATCTTTATTTCAAAACATATTCTGAACCCAAGAAGTTTCAGAAGAACAAATACCAGAGAGAAGAGTGGTTATATTTCTGTTTACTCAATTTCTACAAATTTTCATAAATTTTCATTGGCTTATTTTTTTCTAATTTTTCTAAATGATCTAGTATTACTTTCATGGTAATATACTTTTTATTTTCTTCCTTGTTCATCTGTATTTTCTAGTTTTCAGTAATAATTATGTATTGGTTATGCAACTGATCTTCCCTGGACGATTGGTATTGCATTGGTTATGCAATACATATTTATTACTGAATAAATATGGGGGGGTGTATTTTCAAATAAAATAAGCCAACAAAGAAAGTTGGTTGTTTTCTGCAGGTAGGAAACTTGAAACACATACAGTCCCTGAAAGTCTCATGGCAATCTTTCCTATTCAGTTATAGACCCAAATGAATCTGGGAAGGCCAAGCTTATGATAGACAATCATACCTAAATGTGGGAGGATCTGTAATCTTTAACATGTCTATTATGAAAGGGATCCTCTAATGTGCTGTCTTGTTCTTTCTTTTAACATCATCAACTTGGTTTTACTAAAGTGAACAAGAGTTCTGGATCATATTCATTCATTCACAGGGATGGAAACAAAAGAAAAGGGATCAAAGAGATAAAGACCCCACTAAGAATAAATCAAACACACATTTGGTAGCACTGAAAAAATTTGAGAAAGCTAAAGTAAAAATAAATTTCTCTTTTTCTTTTCATTCAACAAAATATTTCCATCTCTCTGTGTTTTAGTCACTCTGGAATTCAGATAAGATTATACGGGATTCTGTAAGCAAGCCAAAAAAAGTATGTGTAAGAACCACATTGCCAATGGACTAGGGCTACATTAAAGATTTGTTGGTTTGGCAAGAATGCTTTAAAGAAAACCCTTTAAAATTTAAACCATAGCTTCAGTTTGAAGGCTATGGTTATGAGCTAAACCTTCACCTGTAGACTGCAGACATCCTCCTGTTGTACAGAAAAAATCGGCTGCCTCAGGAAGAGAGGGTTTCCCTCACAGTAGACCTCCCTCAGCTTCAGATCCTGAAACTTGTAAAAAAAAAAAAAAAAGAACTTTATTGCCCAACAAAACAATAGACTTCACCTCTAAAAGAATATTACTAGTAAAATTAGACTAAAATTGCTTCATGTAGGACATACATTCCTCATTAGTATCTTAAGAATGGGATGGACTCTAGTTGTCAGAAGCATAAGAATTTTAATACCGGAGTGAATGGCCATGGCCTTAGAGGTTACTGGTCACATTCCCCCATACTGAACTGCTGAGAAAACTTACCTAGGGTCAGAAATGATCGGTGATAGAACAGGTTTTAATAATCCTTTTAGTAACAGAGTTTAATGCTGTGAACATTTTGTAAATATTGTATTTATTAGAAAAGCAAGCAGGATGGAAAATATTCTAAAATATACTATCCTACAAATCTGAAAGATCATCTTAAGCGCAATTTATGTTCAATGAGGAAAGCAAGGGAAAAATTGGAACATCAAAATATTCTCATTACAACATGTTGTGCACAATGAAAATGCAAACTAAGGGAGATTAGAGGTATAGCTTGGGGGTACAGAGCTTGACTGGCATGTGCAAAGCCCTGGGATTGATCCTCAGCACAACCAAGGAAAACAAAACAAGCAAATAAAAGAAGAGAAAGAATATGTTTGCTTCAAAATGTTCCTTACTCTTCTGTGAAAAAAATCCTACTGGAGTCAATCACTTCAATAAAAAAAAAATTAAAAAAGAAAGAATGAAAAAAGAAATTCCTTTATATTAATATTATGTTTTGTTCCCAAGAACCTATGTGGCTCTTGACGTTAAGCTAATTTAGGAACTTATTTCTCTGAATCTAAACCTCAGCTATAAAATTGGGTAAGTAAAGCTGGGCGCAGTGGCACAGGCCTGTAATCTCAGCAGCTCGGGAGGCTGAGGCAGGAGGATCACAAGTTCGAGACCAGAGGCAGTCTGTATAACTTGGTGAGACCCTATCTCAAAAAGTAAAAAAATGGGCTGAGGGTGTAGCTCAGCGGTCCAGCACTTGCAGATCATGCAAGCACGAGGCCCTGCGTTCAACACCCAGTACCACACACACACACACACAAAAAAAGGTAAGTAAGAACCTGTCCTCAGAAGTATTTTGGTAAACCAGAAGGAAAGGGAAGGGAAATGAAGAGAACAGAAAGGAAGAGGAGAGGAAGAAAGAGGAAGGAAAAAGAGGGAAGAATAGAAGGGGAGAAAGCCTCTCATTAGCGGTGTGTGTTGATTCCATGACATAAGTACTCCCACCACAGCTGACTCAAGCCACTAAATGCAGATTTGGAAAGGTGGTGCAAAATTGACAAATGTGACATAGAACGAGGTGTTTCCATCACACCACAGCATCTCATACATTTTGGGGAGAATTAGAGATTTCTGTGGTTCAGCCCAGGATTTGAAAGATTGCCAGCACTCAAAAAACTTAAAAAAAATAATTGATTTAAAACATCTTTCTAAGGATCATGTCATTAGGTTTCAAAAGTTATAGTAAAGTTCCTACAACAAAGAAAAGATTTTTAAATGAAAAAACTCAAGGCTTCTTTGGTATCATATTTAGTCTTCATCTCACAACAGACATTCTCACTTTCTCAATTCAATTTTCTATGTTATCCATTTCAAGGGAACCACCTAGGGAGTTGAATCTGATGACAGCCATAACTCAGTGCTGGGTGTGCTGAGTGAAAAGGGACACTTTTTCTGCTTAATGTTGCAATAACCATTGTTTTTCTCCTCTATCCTAATGAGTATCATTACATAATTTATACCTAAATTCACAGTAATTTAAAAAAAAACCTGACTCAACAAAGAACTTCTTGATATATGAAAATATCATTAACATATATAAACCTCATTTCAAATTTGACCACAGTGCCAAGGACATGCATCCTATTCATTCTGTCACTATTCTTCTGTGAAACATGGTAAAGAGTTCTATACCTTGCTAATCAATGACACATAGAAGGTCAGAAGGAAGCCATCTCAATGGAAAGAAAATCCAATAGCATGTGTCTTACAAGAGGAAAGTTTCAAAAGCTAAAGTCACACAATCTCTCAATGTTTCCTCTGACTATTCCTCAGAGTAATCTCCTTCCCACCCTTTTTCTTTATACACTACTGGGTTTTCTGTCAACTAGCTTCTTGTTGTTGTTGTTAGGTGCCGTCAAGTCGGTATCCGACTCATAGCGACCCTTATAGGGTTTTCAATGGCTGAGTGCTTCGGGATTGTCTTGGGAGTGGATTGCCAGGCCCTTCTCCCATTTTTGCGGTGCTGGGAATTGAACTCGGGGCCTCAGAGACTGCAGTGCAGTGCTCTACCCACTGAGCTAAATCCCAGCCCAACTAGCTTCTTAAGAGAACAAAATTCTTTGCTATCATGATCACTTCTGGTGTAAAATTAGCTACCTTCTTCCCTAGTAACAAGATGTTGCTAGGACATTTCAAAGTTTCAGTGCATGCCTATTCAAACAACCGGCATTACGAGTTTGGTGTCTATTGAGACAATTTTGCATACACACACCCCAGGTCTGCAGACATTTTTGGTTGTCACAAGTGGTAGGAGGAATGCTACTGGTATGCAGTTGATAAAGCCCAGGAATGCTGTTAAACATCCCATAATACATAGGACAGAAGGAGTCCCATGGCCACAATGAATAACTGAGCCCAAAATGTCTATAGTGCTAAAGTTGAGAAATCTGGTTTAAGGGCCTAAGACTATATAAAATCTCACTGACCCATCTGTTCTGAAGAAGTGATTAGCAGCTAGAGGACCCAAAGGAAGTTTTTTGTCATTGTTGGCCTTTTTTTTCCCCCACTGGAGATCAAATCTAGGGCCTGTGTATGCCACAGAAGCTTCTACCACTCAGCTATATCATTAGTCCAGGTTTTTATATTTTTTAGAAGGCTTGAATATGGAGAAGGTAAGTGCCCATATAGAGAGATTAATACAGAGAAGAAAGAGGCAATAATTAAAAGAGAACTGATCAGGTGAAGAAAAAGAATGATAGTTGAATATTAACATCTTTCACTTATGTTCTTCTCTATGGCCAGATGAAAGGAGGGTATGAGTTCCCCTGGATAAGTTTGAAGGTGCAACATTCAATGGTTCCATTTTCTCTTTGAAATAGAGAGAAAGATCATCTGCCAATTGACTTTTAAGGCAAAGTTTCAATGTAGAAGGAGGGAGGAAGAAAGAAGTAAAGGTTTGGGACATATTACAGGTTTCAGGACAAAAACCTAGATAGATCCAAAAACATTATACAGAATTGGTGAGACACTCAGTAAGTCCATGCATTAGAGGGGGCAAAGGTCTATGTAATTGTGCACTTCCTTTTAGCACTCAACATCCCAGATCAAACATTAAGAATCTATGGTAAAAGTATGGCAGAAAGTAAGGGAATGAGTATATTGTACACACTATAAAATAAAAGGTAGGGCTAGTCTTTTGTGGTCTGGGCAGGATAGAAAAAGCAGTAATAGTACAAAATTCTATTGGGCTAGGAGTAAAAGTAGAAATAGTGGGACATGAAATATTAATATCTAAATAAAAACACAGGAATAAAATAATAAGAAAGTTTGAACATAGGAGGAAGCAGTGATCAGAATGCCATGTTTAGTTCTCAAATTTAAATCAGGTAAAGATGATGGTGAGATGCAAATATGACTATGGATCTGTGTTGGGGAGGTAAAGACTAGAGAAGCTCATTAAAACCGAGGACTCAACAAATGGCCAAAAAATATATGAAAAAATATTCAATATCCTTAGCCATCAAGGAAATGCAAATCAAAACTACACTGAGGTACCAACTCACCCCAGTGAGAATGGCTAGAATCAACAAAACAAACAACAACAAATCCTGGTGAGGATGTGGAGAGAAAAGAACCCTAGCACACTGCTTGTGGGAACGTAGGTTGATGTAGCCACTATGGAAATCAGTATCGACATTCCTCAAAAAACTACAAATAGGACTATCATATGACCCATATATGCCACTCTGGTATATGTCCAATGGAATACAAGTCAACATAACATAGAGAAACCTGCTTATCCATGTTTTTTATAGTGCTAACCCCAATAGCCAAGATATGAAATCAATCTAGGTTTCTATCAAAAGGCAATAGAATAAGGAAAATGTGGTATATATACACCATGACATCATGGAGGGTGTGTTTCTGTGGTGCTGAGGACCAAATTCAGGGCCTTGAGCACACTGGGCAAGTGCTCTACCACTGAGGTATATCCACAGCCATCATGGAGTTTTATTCAGCAACAAAGAAACTAAATTATGTGATTGCTGGAACATAGATGGAACTAGATATCATGATTTTAAGTGAAATAAACCAGACACAGAAAGACAAATATAACATGTTTTCTCTTATATGTGGATACTAGAAATACATACATACATATATATATATATATACATATATATATACAATATTTTAATATATATGCCATGAAAATGGGGAGGAGAAAGGAGGCTATAGACAGGGAGTGGCAATAAAAATAATAAAGAGAGAGAAGTACACATATTCTGCTGTCAAAGGCAGACTCTGGATTTTAAAAGTTATATATAATACTGTGATATATTTTATATATACACATATACATATATACATATACATATATGTACATACACACACACACACATATAAATTATATACACACACACAAAGACACACAAGCAGAAGGAGACCAGTGGTATGGAGGAAGAGGATCAGTGGCTAGGTCATGAGAGGGTAATATGAGAGATGGACTAAGTAATGTACAATGATATGCATGTATGGAAATGTCATAACAAAATCCACTAAGGTGTACACTAACTAAAAATTACTAATAAAAACAACAGAAAAAAAAGGATTCAAAGAACTATGAGGCTAAGAGGTTTGTGTCAACTGCTAACGTGAGTAATTTTCTCAAATCTTTGGCTATCCAGTAGACATTTGTAGGTAAAAATATCTCAAATTCCAGCATTCCAAAACGGCACTTATATTTCTCCCAAATTTTGTTCTTTCCTTTTGCTTATCATCTACACCAAATTTCTCAGTGTCCTGCCAAATGAATCTTCTTAAAATTTTTGGAACCTATCCTTGCTTTCCATACCCCCATGCCATCCACCACCTCACCATGTCTGTGCAAACTTCTTGTACTCCATGCCCCAGCCACTCCCCTCCCCAGCCTTGATGGTGGTCTTCTCTTATGTAAATGACTGGAATAGTAATCTGGGCTCAGTGCAAACTTTTGCAAACTATGTGGCCTTTTTAAATGAAAATATCGTCAGAATACAACCTTGCTTAAAACATTTCATGGCTCCCTTTTGCCCATTGGATAAATTCAAAAGACCTAGTGTATCCTATTTAGCTCTCCTAGGCCTAATTCTCCAATATATAACCTGGTAAGATTCACCCATATTGAGCTATTTAGACATTTCACAACAGGCCTGGATTTTATCTCACAGTTATTACTCATGTATTACCCTTTAACTCACCCCAAACCTGGATCATCTCTTTAAGACTGAAATATCACCCACCTAAGTTTCCCAAGCCTCTACCATATGTTTCCTTGTCACTTCATTGGGCCCTTATAAATTAATCACACTTCCTAAAATAGCTGGGAAAATCTTTGTTGAAAGGTCTCTATTTTTATCAGGTTTTGGCAACTTTAGGAACTTTACGTGACTCTAGAATGCAAACTCTAAATTAAATGTCAAGTATACAGCTGATGTTCAATTACAAAAAAACTGACAAATAGATGAACATCTCAGAAAATCTAGACACACACAGCTCCCCCTAGGCATTAGGGTTTGCAAAGACCCTCTTCTCTAGACTTGGTAGATTGACAGGACTGTTTCTACAACTCCCTATGCCTCAGTAACAACACACATGTTCAATAAGTCCTTCTTTTGCTTCACACTAAGCTAAAGTCATAGGGAAGGGCATCTGGGGGAGAAGTCAAAAGAACATTTTTAACATAAACAGAGGAACAGGGACTGACATTTCACATGGACTAAAAAACAAAAAGAAAAAGCTGGGTGCAGTGGTGCACGCCTGTAATCCCAGAGGCTCGGGAGGCGGAGGCAGGAGGATTGCAAGTTCGAGACCAGAGGTAGAGGTAGTCTGCTTAACTTAGTGAGACCCTGTCTCAAAAAGTAAAAAAAAAAAAAAAAAAAATGGGCTGGAGGTACAGCTCAGTGGCCCAGCACTTGCAAAGCATGCAAGTGCAAGGCCCTGGGTTCAATCTCTAGTACTGCCAAAAAAAAAAAAAAAAAAAAAAGAAAAGAAAGAAAAAGAAAGAAAGATAAACTATGTTAAATTACCATGTCCCTTCAGGCCACCTCAAAGTTCTAACAGTGATTATTTAGGAAAAATTGAGATTTCTAAATAAGCTGTTGGTTCCGTTGTGAGGAAGATAAAATTTAGGTATAACAACTGTGTTGCTGTTGTTAGGTACCGTCGAGTCAGTGTCTGACTCATAGCTACTCTATGTACAACAGGCAAAACACTATTGTCAGTGCTTCTCTGCTATTCATAGAGTTTTCAATGGCAGATTGATTTTTGGGAGTGGGAGGTCTTTCTCCCAAGACTACAGTATTGGATGTTGCCAGGTGGTCTCCCATCCAAATACTAAGCAGGCTGTACCCTGCTTAGCTTCTGAGATCTGACAGGATGGGATGCCACAGTGCTATGACTGCAGGCTACAAACTGTGGCATCCCCCCCCAAAAAAAAATAGATTTAAGTAACAATTCCAAATTTAAGAAGAGGAAGAAAAAGGAGGAGGAGGAGGAGGAGGAGGAGGAAGAAGAGGAGGAGGAGGAGGAGGAGGAAAGAAGAAAGATTTGTGGCTAATGGAGAGTTAAAGATACTAAATGTTAAACTTGATATCTAATCAGAATTGTGCAATGTTAGGCTGATGATATCATTTGAACACAAGAAAGCCAAAAAAAAAAAAAAAGTGTACTGAGAACCCCTCTCTCACACATCCTGGACGAGCAGAAAGGAAAATAGGTAGAACGTGAGTTAGGTCACAATTCCTCAGCATCTTCCAGGTACTTTTCCTAAGAAGAGATCCTTAGAAGAAGTTGAAGAGAGGAGACTTAGAGCCAAGCCTGGCAGGAAGGAGATAACTGGACTCTAGGGCTGTAAGTGCATATACACACACACACACACACAACACACACACACACACACACACACACACACACACACACACACACACACACACACACACACACAC
>VMDO01023753.1:0-31008 GCA_007922755.1 Pedetes capensis
TTTATATTTGTTTTGAGCTAAGGTCCGCAGAGATTTTGTTATTCTGATACAGATTTTCACTTTTCAGAAGCAGTTTTACTAGTTCAGAATAAATTCCCCAAGGCCTTACTTACCAAGGACAGTCACTCTTGAAAAAAATGAGACTCTAATTTGAAATATAGTATTTAATTTCAGTAGGTTCATGGAGAAAATGTGCAATAATTCACACTGAGGTACAGAGGGCTAAATTTTTCCTCCCTCTAAATTACCTGTTTTAAAACCGTTGAGAGTTTCTCTACTGAATCAAGCTCTGAGTAATTAAGATGTTTATGAATTAGGCTCAAGGGAAAATCCAACTGCTTCTCTTATGGTGCATGAAAAATAATCTCTCTTACAAGTCACATTTTATTCCTTGTATCTATTTAAGAAAAATAATGCCAGATATCTTTTCTTTTACATAGCAGTCTTCAAATTCAGCTAAGACTACTTCTAACTTTGTATTAGCTTTCAGAATATATTCATCCAAAATGAGTAGGCCTCACTTATCTCAGAGATTCTACGGCACATGCAGTATAGAAAGAGAACAATTTAAGAACACTTTCATATCTTAATATCTAGACATAAATCACTAGTGTTTTAATGACTTTCCTTTGTCTTGAAATGGTAAAAGCAAACAAAAAGCACTAAAAACCAGACATGATGGTGCAAATGCCTGTAATCTCAGCATTTGGGAGTCTGAGACAGGATTGTGCGTGCAAGGACTGGGTTACATAGTGAGTTCCAAGCCAGCCCAGACTACATAGTAAGACTGATTCAACAAATAAGCAAACAACAAACATAAAAAACAAAAAACAAAAAAATCTCAAACACAGGTGCGCGCGTGTGCGCGCACACACACACACGCACACACACACAAATATCTTTAGCCTGTCCATAAATAAAATCAAAGAAAAAAGTGATTATTCTATAAATCATAAACAAATTATAGATTCTATTTAGTGCAGTAATTCTATGGTGATGAACATATGGGTGTATATTTCTGTCTACCTACTTCACTGAAAACATCGTTTATTGGTGATCTTTGGCTTCCTTCCAGGTCTTTTCCATTGATTGAAAAATGGGAGGGGTCCTCATATCACCTCCCCTAAATCCACTTTTGTCATGAGATGTCTGCATCACACCAATTTAGCACTTCACTGCATACTATTACAATGTCACTGTAATGGTTACTTGTCACTCTGGCAGGAAATATTTATGAGTTTCTACTTCTTGTGAGCCTCTGGGTTAGGGGCTGAGAATATCATGATGAACCAGACATTCACTACCCAATACATGCTATTTGTTCTTCATAGAGTCAAATGCTTTACCTTTAATCTTTATTTGGCAAATGAATGCTTTCAATTAAAGAAAGGCTTCTAATTTGAAGTAAAATTGAACAAAGTATATTACTTAGTAAATCCATGTAGAGTGACTTGATGTAGGTTTCTATCAAGGAAGTGACAACTCCACTCTTAACCCACCTATGCAAATAATTTTTCTTGAGAATGAATTTCATTATATTTCCTTATTATAGAAGATGCCTTTTTGCATACCTGTATCAAATAAGCTAAATAAACAACAAAATCATGTAATTTAAAATAAATTAAGTGAGTTAATACCTGCATCTTGCCACTTATTAAATAAGTTAAAACTCTTGGCTGTTATAGAGTAACTTTTCAGATGGACTCAATTTTACTGATATTGTTCTTAGTCACACTGGGCCTATCCTGGTTTAGAAGGGCAGTACTGTTCCCCTCTAGTAGCTTCCTTGTGTTTACTCCATCTCCTCACATGGAAAGCCATTCTCTGTCCTTTAAAGTGACTCAGGTTGTTAGTTTTCAGGGGGATACTCCTTGCTAAGAAGCCTCCCTATAGGACTTCATTGAGCCCTGGCACCCTGAGACCTGTATACATGTCCACTGCTGTGTGTAACAATCTGGCATTGTCTAGAGACTTCATGCTCTGTTTGTATCCAGTGCCTTCTATTGCATTGTTAGGCACTGTAAAAATATTCCTTTGTCACTTTTTTGTCCTAAAGTTAACTCAAGACAATGCTGAGAAAATATTCAGTAACAATCTGTTAAATGAATGATAGATACAAAGCACTACCAGCATTCCCTTGGACCCAGAACCTAGCCTGGGAAAACAGAGTTCGGAAGTATCTGTAAGGTAATAGTTTGCAAGGGTATCAACTCAAATTTTTCTTGCTATCCCAGGGGAAATTTAAAGGAAATGGGTAAATGTCCCTAAGGCTACAGCCATAAATTCCACAAGTTGAATCTAATGAATCAAGTGAGGATTGTAGCAGATCGATGCCTCAGCATAAAAATGGAAACAAGATCTTTCACTGGTAGGGAATAATGAAAAGCTTTTCTAAGACCATTTTAGGACACCATTCAAGATGATTTAGCTATTGAAAATCTGATAAATTTCAGCTTGCAAAACTGGATTTTCAAGAAACTTTAAAAATCATTTAGTCAAGATAATCTGTATATTTATATATGTATGTATGCTTATATGTATGTATACATGTATGTACAGTATATACACATGTAATATATACAAATAAATATGATATGCGTACATACTATAAATATATGAAAAATTTGGGAGAGCAGTGCTTCTAAATGTTGGCATGACAGAGTTTATTTGAGACATTCCTTAGTAATTCAAGTAATTTCTTAACACATATCTGAGGTACTTAGAACTCTTTTGGATAATATTTGCCACATAACTGAAAATGTTTTTAAAATGTGATTATGGAATCCACTAGAAAATTATCTACATAACATCTCAATGATTGTGCTATAGAATGAACATTTAATGTCCTGAAGGACTTCCTAAGAAGTGACCCTTAAGCTGACTGTCTATATTTGGAGAATTCCACAATACATGATGAAATATAAATGTTTGAGTGTAAACATATAATTTTTTATAATCTCTGTAGTATAATTTTTGAACTCAGGATAAATGAAATGGCCACTAAACTATGGTTGCTATTTTGGCATTTGGACTTGTAAAACTTAGGCAGAATACACACATTTATAACATCTTTAGAATTTATGTACATGCTCAACTCTAGTTCTTATACCATCCATGTAAAGAGAATAACCCCTCATACACATCCATGTAAATGAGTGATAGGGAAGCACACAAAACCACTTCTGAAAAGTTCTACCCACTATAGTGTATGTATCCACTATACAATATACATACTACAATTAGTGGTTTGCTACTATACTGTTCTTGGCTCTCAAGAATTTTCAATCTCTAAATGCAACAAGCACATTTCCTAATGAAGTTTTTCTACGCAATAAATTACAATTTCTTTTTATGAAATATTTTCTGTTTCCTTCTCTATGACAATTATATTTCACTTTTGAGTTCAAAACTATCACTGAAAAAGATTTCTAAATGTATTTTTTAGGCTATAACCTTGTATACCCTCCTTCCCCCTCTCCTTAATATCTATCTGTCATCTATCATCTCTTTCTAATTCCTCAGTTCTGTTACTCTTCCCATCTTCTAACCCAGGATTCAAATCCATGCTTTAAATAATACAAGCTAGACTGCAGTTCTCTGGTTTGTGAGAAAATCAAGTGTTCTTGCTAAATTACATGTTCAGGTCCAGTCCCAAGACTTTGGCCTGATACCTGTTCTGGGTTTTGAGTGTCAGGGACCAAGCCCTGCAATCTCAAACTCTTTCTTGGCTCTTTTTCATCAGCTCTGCTGTAACTGATATTATAACTGGTATGACTGAAAGGTAAGGACATGGAGAATCTATATCAGGCTAGCAATATACTATTTACTATTTCTAAAAGTAGTCTTTTGTCCCATAATAAAGACTAATTTAATTGGTTCTAGATCTTTCTTTCCTTGAAGAAAATTTAAGTATTAGTGGGATTTTGAGACGTAGTTTAAAAAGGATTCTCTCATGTTCTTTCATGGCTTAAACATAAAAACCAAAATTAATATTTACTGTCTAACAAAAATAAGAAGAAATTCAGATAAACTGGTAACCATTATTTAGTTTATTTTTAACTCTTAGTAGCATAATATATCTTATTTGTTATGGCCAAGAATTTTGAAGTTGCCTGCCATGCTACAGTTTAAAAAATGTGTTTTTCATGTACTACAAATTTTAAAAAATCTGTATTTCATTCTAATTAAATGCTCATTAAATGAGTATTAAATACTCATTTTACAGAAGTGTGGATATACTTGCTAATAGATCAAAGAAAACTCATTTTTTAAAAACTCATGACTTATTTTTGTTAACACTTTCTTATGACCACATATGGACTTCTGACTTGTCTGTAAATTGTTGTTGATAAAACTATTAATGTAAAAAGAAAGTAACCCAAACTATAACCAGGCAGTTTCACATAATACCTACATGACAAGATATACTGATGAAAAAGTGACAACTACATGCCTAGAAAAAAATTGCTCTTAGACACAATCTGCTGGAACAGGCTCCTATATGCAGAACAATGACTTGAAATTTAGAATAGAAGTCTACTGAGGACAATGATCTTCCACTAATGGTTGCTCTTCAAGGAAATGGGGTAAAGATGGTATAGATGGGAGGACATTATCCTACGAATGCCTGCCACATGCCAGTAATTCTCATGCTACAGGGACAGATGAGTAAAATTAGGCCCCATCCAAAAAACAGATTATTTCCCTTGAACATTCTTTATGGAAGTTTGTTCAAGTTACTTATTAACATATATACCTTTGAAAATTAAAATAGAAAGGAATAAAACAGACAGCAAAACTTCAAACACTTGATCAAAAGGCATCTTTTTTGCCAAGTGCTTTGGTTAGGAACTTTCAGCTCTCATATAAAAGCACTTAAAAGAAATATCACCAAGCTGGGCATGGTGGAGCACATCTGTAATCCTAGCATTTCAGAGGTGGAGGCAGAAGGATGCAAGTTCAAGGCCAGAGGCAGCCTGTGTAACTTAGCAAGACCCTGACTCAAAAATAAAAAGTGGGCTGGGAGTACAGCCCAGTGGTGGAGGCCTTGTAAATATGTGGGAGGCCCTGGGTTCAATCCCCAAGCAAAACACACACACACACACACACACACACACACACACAGAGAGAGAGAGAGAGAGTATCTAGCTAGCTAGCTAGCTAGCTAGCTAGCCAGACAGCATTTTTTTCATTAGCTATGTCAAAATTGCCTGCAGTGGTAGCCCTGTGGCATCTGATCCCATCAGATCTCAGAAGCTAAGCAGGGTCGGGCTGCCTGGGAACACCAGGTGCTGTAGGCTTGGGAGATGGACCCAGCAACTCACTCCCAAAAATCAATCTGTCATTGAAAACCTTATGAACAGCAGAGAAGCACTGACAATAGTGTTTAACCCTGTTGTATGTAGGGTCGCTATGAGTCAGATACTAACTTGATGGCACCTAACAACAACAACATGTCAAAATTAAATATATTATTTTTACCAAACATGGAACTTTAGATGGTTTCTCTCAGCCACCAATAGTCATCTCTTATTATCAGTTTGATCTCAGGAAACTGAACAGACTTCAATCTTAATCTAAGCAAAACACTACTAAGGTCATTCAGCTCTACTAAAATAACCCAATGCATTCAAAATCTGCATGTAAATCATTTAAAAATGTTTTGGATTATCTGCAGCATTTTTAATACCATACACTGTTGGAGAGGAGTGAGAACAGAATGTAACATTTAAAGTATTTAATTTCACTTTTTAAATTTTTAAATGTTTTAAGTTATTTACAGCAAAGATAAGACATACTATTCTCTAAATCTAAAATCATTTGGCATTATAATTAAAATAAATGTTTTCAGGTTAAATTGCATTAATTGCTAAAAATACTCACCAATGGAAAATTGGAGGACAGAAGCTGTTGTTGTATTTAGGCCTGTAGTTGTCTAGAAGGAAAAATATGCAAAAATAAGAGCAGATAGGAGAGGAGGACAAGACAGACGGTGAGAAGAAAAATGCTGGTAGTAGTAAAAGAAGAAGAAAGGATCCATCAATAGAGCTTGTACTTACCCAGCTGTTCAATCATTGTTATTAATATATCTAAATACAGATAAATTTCCTATTCCCCAGTGGGGAACACACTGTGAGATTCAGATTTAGGAATGAATAATAAACATCTCAGAGTGCTGTTGAAACTGTTTTTAGAGCAATCTCTCAGGTAATCTTGTGCAGGTGTTTAACAAAGCCCTCTCCACTCACCCTACCACCTCCTTCCATCCTACTGCAGGTCTGAGACCCAACCTGAATGCAATAGAAAGTCTACCAAACAAAAGACTGGGAGGTAAATTAAGAGCAAAATATTGTTTTTAAAAGTCTATGGGCTGGGCGCGGTGGCGCACGCCCATAATTCCAGCAGCTTGGGAGGCAGAGGCAGGAGGATCACAAGTTCAAGACCAGAAGCAGTCTGTGTAATTTAGCAAGACCCTGTCTCAAAAAGTAAAACACTGGGCTGGGGGCGCAGTTTAGTGGTCCAGCACTTGCAGAGCATGCAGGCACGAGGCTCTGGGTTCAACCCCAAGTACCACAAAAAAAAAAAAAAAAAAAAAAGTCTATGGAACTACAACAGCTAAAATGTGAGGGATTCCCTAAGGAGGGTGAGGAAAATGTTCTAAAACTGATTGTGGTAATGACTGCATAAATAAATAAATGAAAAATTAATGAATCATGGAGCTTCTTGAAAGAGAATATGAATCATTGACCTAGAAATAATCTTCTAATAGATTTCTGCTGAATTTTTGGTCTCATGAATAACTTTATTTAACCAACTTTCTCCCTTCTGGAAGAGGAATGATACTTAGGTAACTCTCTTTAATTAATTAATTCATTAATTCATTCTTTAGAGAAGAGAATCAGTTCAAATGAGATGAAAATTAAGGTTCACATTTTGCTGAGTTCCTGAGCCCTCCGTGCAGTATGGGATGCTTCCCACGATTACAGTCTCTAAAATAGTAAATGTATAACTGTGTTTCGCTGTGGCAGAGACAAGAGGCTGTCTTACTTTTTCTTCTTTTATGTTTTAATGTCTTTATACACATCCTTGCACTTTGTTAGCCCTCAAGTGACAGAGCCCGCTATTGCAAAAGGCTCCAGTGCTTTACAGTTCATGAATTACCATGGGAAATGAGTGAACAAACCTCTGGCTCTGCCAGAACTCGGCTGAGATGTGAATTTTGAAAGATTTGCTACATGATTTGGAAAGATGACTGGATGCGTGCTTTAAACACATGGTTTAAAATTCAGTGAAGAAGCAGGAAAAGTAATGGGAGGGGTCAGAGAGACATCAGTATTAGCTCCTAACTTATTTTAAACACAGAAAATGTCACTAGTGTTAGGGTGGCAGAGGAAATTCTCTTTGTATTTAATTTGAATCTTCTCATGATGCCAAACCTCTGTCTCCTGTCCCCATCTCCCTGCCACAGTAATCAGAGAAAAATGTATAGTAAAATTCCTTTAAAATAAATCTTTTCCTCCCAGAGCTTTTAGAGTAAGTTCAACTATCTGTCCTTATGGGTTTCTACATAGATAATGTGATATTAAAATCTAAAGGGGAACAATACCAATAGAGAAATTTTCTTTTAATTTCACATAAATTGAATAATTTTATATGACTGAATAGATTCCCAGATGAATTATGAGACACTTCTGATTATAGGTCCTTTGAAATAATAGTATTACATAGTAAATTAAAAGTACCACTATTACTGCTACTGCTAGTGCATTAAATATACTAGAAAGTCTATGATATTTATCCTACTGGTATAATAAATAATGCTATATCATCTGTGTGATCAAGTTCCATACCTGCGACCCCCACTATCAACCAGCAAATTGCATGAAATATTTCCAAATTCCAAATTACATGGGCTTACTAAGGATGACCCTAGGCTTTTATCAGTCATTGATTCTACATTTTTTTTTCTTCTCAAGGAAAACTGAAGAATGGTACAATGGTTGATTTTCATTTCTTTGCCTTTACTACTCATGTTAGTAAAATTGTCAATGAAAAAAACATAATAAGAAAGATGAAGAGAGAAAAATTAAGAAGTGCTGCTATAAAATTTATTCATGTACATTTGCAATTATTATAAATTATTATAAATTATTTATTAATCTTGAGCTAAAATGTGTAATTTTAGTCAGTAAAGTTATTAAGCTTTTATATCTGACATTCTGAAAACAAAAGGGCTTTTTAGGGGCTTTTGATAAATAATATAGCAATTATGAATGTCTAATGGAGAATTCTTTTCCTACTAAATCTCAGTGGGGTTAGAGTTTAGCTCAGTTGGTAGAGTGCTACTCTGTGCTCTCTTAGGCCCAGAATTCAATCCCTACCACTGTAAAAATGGGAGAAGGACACAGCAGCCCACTCCTGAAACAATCCTGAAAACAATCAGCCATTGAAAACCCTATGAATAATAGAGAAGCACTGACATAGTGCTGGGCATGGCACAGGGTAGGGTAGTGTTTCACCTGTTGAATACAGGGCTGGTATGAGTTAAATCTGCATAGACAGCACCTAATAGCAACAAATAATCTCAGTGTTCTTAAATAATCAAATAGATTGCAAACTACAGAAAACTAGTACAACAATTTAAATGAGTCTGAAGAATCCATTGCAGGCTGAGGGTATTAATTCTACACTTCTCTGTAAATTTTTGTTGAGTTTGATAATCTTTTAGTTCAAACTTACCCTTGTTATGAAAATGCATTTCCAAATATGTGAGAACAATTACCCTTTTCAAAAAGGAGAGTGTGGCTGGAGACATAGTTCAATAGTGGAGAGCTTACCTAACATGTGCAAAGGCCTTGGGTTTGATCCCTAGCACTGCAAATAAAAATAATAAACAGAAAAGGAGGGTAATACAACTCATGATGAGAACCAAACTGACCCATTAAACTGTAGCAACACTCCTGGCACCATCAGGACTCTGTATGATCATATGTGAGCTAAAGATCAAGTAGGCCACAGCTTGACCAGGACAGCTGACTACAAATACTTCTTATTGCCTGCCATTACTCTTCCCCTATATAATCCTCGCACTATTGCCAGGACCTCCAAAGTAGTTATTAGATCACTGGACTTCTGTCCTTCTCTGTGTTGGTGACCCCGAAATAAATCCTGTCCTCTTCCTCCAACACTACCCCCTCTGTTGTGTGGATCTTTCTCAGGGTAAGTGGCACACGTGGTCTGTTGGGAACTCCTGGAGCCCAGGACTCCTGTAATGGAGGTCTTCTTTTATGGATTATTAAAAGATAAAGCCTTAACCTACTAAGGTTCTTCACGTGTAGTCCCTTGTTTTACAACTTCAATAAGAATTGGATTTATGAAAAATAAGAAGATATGTTGTTTAAGAAGCAATGTTTGGGGGCTGGCACCTTTCAATCAGTCCTCATGTACAATAGTTGTGAATGAATTCAGTTTTGAAGTGCTATCCTAATGTTTGAATTTCAGTAAACATAATGTTAAAGATTGAATTCCTCACTTTTCATTTGACTAGTATGCTTTCTTGTTTTTCTTTTTTTCTTTTTTCTTTTCTTTTCTTTCTTTCTTTCTTTTTTTTTTTTTTTATGGTACTGGGGGTTGAACCCAGGGTGTCGTGCCTGCATGCTTTGCAAGTGCTGGACCACTGAGCTGCACCCCCAGCCCATTTTCTTTACTTTTTGAGACAGGGTCTTGCTAAGTTACGCAGACTGACTCTGGTCTCGAACTTGCAATCTTCCCGCCTCAGCCTCCTGAGTTGCTGGGATTACTGGCGTGTGCCACCGTGCCTAGCATTTGACTGATATTCTTTCTATAAACATAAGTTGGACAAACTATATTTTTGCTTCTGAGACACCAATACAATATAAAAATTATTGAAAATTAGGAGTTCCTAGTGTAAAATGTGGATGTCATCTCGTCCTGTTTAATCTATTTTCATTTTATTCTCTTCAAATCTGTAGTACAAATTCATTTTAGGGAAATGCTTGTGATAGGAATACAAAACTATGTATCTTTTTGTATCTCAGATGAAGATAATTGCTATCAATATCTTTCCCTTTGGTTGAAAGGCTAGTCTCATATTAATTATATAATAAAACTCAAAACTAGCCTACTTGGGTTTCAAGTCCAGTGCTAAATAAAATGGGTTATAGTGAAACAATCAGGATTAAACACACTTGATTAAATAAGCTAGACATTTCAGTTTTGATACTATGGAAATATGCACTCTGGCATTGTTTAATTAGATACTTTTATTTCCTACTAGTTAGTAGAAACAAAAAGAATTTGCCAAGATTTCCAGAAATATTATGGAATGGGGGCATCTTCTAAAATAGGCAATTATTCTAAGCTCAATTAACTGTGATAAAACTAATTTTACTTTGAGGTTTATAGACAATTAATTCAGTCATGGTACATTATTTAAAATGTACTAGCAAATCTATTTTTTCAGAAAGAATTTCACTACCAGAGTCACATTTGTCTGCAGGAATATTACTACACCTTGGGAGACTTGAATTATGACTGCCTATTATTTTAATTTGCATCCAATTAATTCTGTTTGTATTCTAATTTCAACTAAAAATTCTTCCATTCATCAATGTTCTGAAGCTCATATCTTTAATAAATTAAATGTATCTGTTGCCTTGAAAAGGGTATTCAAGCAGCATAAAATATGAACCATATTCCAAAAATTAATTGGCTTTCATATTTTGATAACTAAATCTTCCTTTAATTGCCTTTCTAAGTTTTTTTTCCCCTTTCTTTACTATGAAAGTCAGTTTTTGGGCATCTTTTAAAGTTAATTATTTTTAAAACACGATGTATAACACTGTTGTTGTTCTTGGGTGCTGTCGAAGTGGGTCTGACTCATAGTGACGCCAGGTACAACAGATGAAACACTCTCCAACACTGTGCCATGCCTGGCACTCTATCAGTGCTTCACAGGATTTTCAATGCCTGATTGTTTTTTGAGAGTGGGATGCCAGGTTCTTCTCCCAAGCCTATAGTACCTGGTGTTCCTAGGTGGTCTCCTATCCAAATACCAACCAGGACCAACTTTGCTTAGTTTCTGAGATCTGATGGGATCAGATGCCAGGATGGTAAAGCTGCAGGCCATGTATAACATAGAGGTGAAAAATACAACCTGATACTAAAAGCCCCATGAAAAGGAAGATGTGAGAAGGAAAAAGAAAAAAAGAGAACAAGCATTTAAGTTCAAGTTGAAAAGCAGAAAAGCCAAGCAAAAAGATGTAACAGGAAGAGTATTAGGGGTAAAGTAATTGAGCCAGGATATAACACAAAAATTGCTTTTATATCCTTTTTCAGAAATGTGAAATGAATGTAGTTTTCATGTTAGAAACAAGTACCAAGTAAAACCAAAAAGCTCATAAGCCACATGCTGATGGCAAGTGGTTTCATTGTTTTTAATTTAGAATGATCATGTTTAATTGTAGATATGATTCAGCAATTTACCTTTGCCAACCAATGGCTAACCAGTCTAAATTAAATGAAAGTTGAGCTGGGTACAGTGGCACGCTCCTATAAGCCCAGTGACTCAGGAGGCTGAGGCAGGAGTACTGCAAGTTTGAGGCTAGAGGCAGCCTGCATAACTTGGTGAGACCCTGTCTCAAAATAAAAAAGTAAAAAATGGGTTGGGGGTGCAGCTTAGTGGTAGAGCTCTTACAAAGCATGCTTGAAGCCCTGGGTTAAACTACCCAGTACCACCAAAAAATAAATAAATAAAACTACCACAACAAAACAAAAACTTATTTATTCAATATACTCTTTCTCTTAAAAAAAAAAAAGTTCTATCAAAGTGCCTCTATGGTTAGGAACCAAACTTTAAGAATAATATAATAAAATTGAACATCTAACATTTTTTTATTTGCAAACAGAATTTTAAGAATGAGGACAATTTTAAAAACAAAGCTTTATATCAGAAATTAAAAAGTTATAAATTGTTTAGACATATACTATGTCCTTATATCCACATTTTTAAAAGTCATCCAATCATAGTGATATATCATGTTTAATCTGACCCATTGATGTTATCAATTTTATTACTGAATTCTTTATTTTTACTTTGAAAATAGACCATAACATCATCCCTCCAAATTTTGAGATATGTATAATAGAACTCATAATATAAATAATGCTTCAAATTTCCATCTGAACTGTAAGAAGATGAGAGAAACTTGTACTGGCAAAAATCTCAGTAAATACCATAATGGAAAAATGTACATAAATACCATATACTTACCAATTCTCGGGGTCCATATGGCTCACAGAAGGTGACAGCATTACCATGCATAATTGCACCACACTGTTCTCCAGTCTCACAGTTGTTACATTCAACCCTGCAGGAACACAGAATGCATTCCCAGTCTGAGAATTCAGTAGCACAAGGTGGTTTGTTGCTTAGGTAGGGAAAGATGTGATAGTTATTGTTACTCAGCTCAAATCACCGTTCCACAGAAGGTAATCGTATTTTGTATTATGACTAGGTTCTGAAGACCTGAAACTAGAAAGACTTGATTTCAATTCTTTCAGTTACCTATAGTGGTGGGAAATTACTTAAATCTCCCAAAGTTTCAGTTTCCTCACCTGTAAAATGAGGGTAACAATACTGAATTAAGTCTCTTATAGTTATTATGAGGATTAAATTACAGAGTATATATAAAACTCTGACAGAGTTTTATATATACTTATATATATATACTTATATATATACTTATATATACTTATATAATATATATACTTATGTAATACTTAGTATTTCATACTAAATACTTAAGAATGGAGGATGGTATTATCAATAATTAGATATAATGTACAATATGCCCAAGCACAAGAGTGCTTGCAAGTAGTAAAAATTAGCAAAGTAACAGCCACCTATATAATGAAATAAAAATCTATATCTCTAAAATCAAAAGATGTTTCACAAATTTTAAACATTTTTCTTTTGCATTATCATTAGTGTAAATGTTTAAAATAACTGTCTCAAATAAATTTGCATGTATACATTACACTATGCTAAAAATAATGGAATTAGATGTAATATTTAATCCATGTATTACTATGAAATATATACAAATTCTAATTCAATCAAATTTTGAATACTGAATTATTATATTACCCTGCAAATAATATAATTAGCTGCTTTCTTTACTACTGCAAAATGAAGTGGTCAATAAAAACTTGGGAAAGGATCTCAAAATAAACTTGTTCATGTCTATCTAGTAAAAATGGGAGAAGGACATGGCAATCCATTCCCAAAGCAATCCTGAAACAATTAGACATTGAAAAATTCTATGAATAACAGAGAAGCACTGACATAGTGCTGGGCATGGCATAGTGTTGGGGAGTGTTTCCTTCTCTTGTACATAAGGTCTCTATGAGTTGGACTCAACTCAATAGCACCTAACAACAACATTGAGTAGAAAGTGAAGGTATGCATACCCTGGATTTGACATTGCGTATTATTGGCAATGTTTACAATGCTCTGCTTTATAACATTTAAACTTACAATCATTACTCACCTAACATCTAGAAACAAAGATCTGTTTCCCCTATCTGAGCCTCAAACTACATGAGAGCTGTATTTCATGCAGAAAGATCATTTTCAAAGACCCTCACATTCCAGGTGCTAAAGTCTGTAGAAAGGGCTCTCTGCCCTTTGCTTGGGAGATCACTGTATTATCCCTTTCTGCTATTTGCCAATTTCAGAGAGAAGGAGTAGGGACTCCCACCCAAGTAGGAAAACCAAAGTGTGAAAAGAGAAAATGTAGGCCATAAAGCCAAGAAGCACAATAAATACAAGCTTGTCAAATATACGTATTTCCTATAAGTTTTACCACAGGGAATAAAAGATTGGCATTATTTTCATCTTTTCAGCTGTGTTCCCACTCAGGAGGATCAGCAATATCAAGTGTCTAAGTTATTTTTTAGAAGAAACAGATTTTATTTTATTTTTGTGGCACTTGGGGGTTGAACCCAGTGAACCCAGGGCCTCATGCATACTTTTTGCAAGCACTCAACCACTGAGCTGTACACCAGGCTCTTATTACTTTGTATTTTTGAGAAAGGGTCTCACTAAGTTACACAGGCTGCCTTTGGCCTCAAATTTGTGATCCTCCTGCCTCTGTCTCCTGAGTTACTGGGTTTAAAGGTGTACACCATCACACCAGGCAGCTTCACAAATCTTAGTAAGAGAATGAATTCTCTTCAAGAGAAATCTCTTGAATTGAGAATCTAATAAAATGTCCTTGACTTTAGAAGAGACACAGTAATAGCTCTGGAAAGGCAACAACACTGTCTCTTGTTCTTCATTTATGGCATGTGCATTTATGCAGTGTTGTATTCCACACATACTCATTGAACAAATAAAAGAATATAAGTCAGCTTCATACAGAGCTATTATTAAGATCTGAAGTCTAAAGAACTAAGAATAGTGCCTGGCATAAAGTAAATATGTGTTAACTATTATTATGATGATGATGACGAATTTCTCATTGATTTCCACTATTTTCATCTGCTCCAGAACTAGTATATTTGATTCCCCTTTCTCTCATAGAGAATATGTTACATGACTTCTTACCACTATCATTCTAATTCTTCAAACTGATGGTGATTGTGATAAACATACGGAGAAGTAGCACAGAAATTATAGTGGGGAATCTTTTTTATTCCTCTGTTGGGGATATAGTGGGTTTCTTAATTTAGTGGTAGGTAAGGATTATTTGGGGCTGGAATTTAGCTCAGTTGGTAGAGCGCTGCCCTGCAGTCTCTGAGGTCTCGAGCTCGATTCCCAGCACCCCAAAAATGGGAGAAGGGTCTGGCAATCCACTCCCAAGGCAATCCTGAAACAGCCAGCCATTGAAAATCCTATGAGGGTTGCTATGAGTTGGATACCAACTCGAGGGCACCTAACAACAAACGATTATTTGATCTCTAAGTCATTGTGAAATGGCTTGAGAGAAACAACAACTTTGACAGAGAGAAAATTAAAAGAATGTGCAGATCTAACAATGGCTATTTGCCATCAGCCTCCAGGGACACTTAACTAAAAGCACAATTGTTGACATGAAATCTGAAGTCTGCTGTTTGAACTTCTGTAGCAGTTATTCTACTGCTGTATATTCATCAATAGTTCAGAATCAATCCTATATCAGAATAATAATGTCTACATAAAATATGCATTATAGGTTTCCTCCTCCCAGGGTTTTGGTTAAATAGAATTCAAGTGGAACATCTGTATATTGGACATCTATACATTGTTTAAAGGTGTTATTTGCATAGATTGGCTTACAGCCTAGATTTAGAGAACCAGTGAATAGACAATATATGTGTGGTGTGTTTGAACTATCACTTCTACTTTGTGGAATAGCAAGGATTAAAAAAATAAGTAATTAGAAGAGAAAAGCAAACAGATACAGCTCTTTTCCCCATTTGGTTCAACAATCCCTCTAGACATTTTTCTTCTTCACTGTGCTTTATGTCTCCTAAAATTTAAAAAGGCATTGGTATGCTGTTGAAGAAACATAAAGATTTATAAGTACCAGATATTACTCACTTGGAGGAAGAGTGGCTTCACCAAGGATTGACAGAACAAATCTGTCAGCTTCTATCAAAGTCTTTTAAATGTCCCTTGCTTGGGTCTCTCACAGTCTGAGTGGGTTTGTCAACATAATTTATTTTAATTTACCCTGAATGCCCATCCCTCTAGGTGGTAAAATCTAACTCCTCTCTTAGCTGCCAGTAGTGTTATTCATTCTTCATTTACTAATTCATTCTTCTATTTAACAGATTTATGTTGAGAACTTACAGGTATTGTGGTAAGTTTAGTGGTACAAAGGCCAATATAACACTGTCATTTTCTTATAGCAGTTTACATTCCAGGTGGAAAGATAGAGTAGTAAACAATTACAATAGAGGGTATCCATGCAATGATAGCCATTTATTGCAATCTTTTAGGTGTCAAATATCCTAAAATCCACTTAAATCTTTCAACCTCTCAAAGGAGGGAGGTTATTGTTGTCTTCATTTTACTAATAAGAAAATTGAGCTTCAGAGAGGAGAAGCAATTTGCTCAAGGTCACTTAGCTGTGAAGTTGAAGAGTTGCAATTTGGACTGAGGGCTTGCTAACCCAAACGCTTATGACATTTTTCTTTGTTTCTCACTCCGTATTCAGATGAATAAACACTGGTTGTGCTCTTACTTTTCCCAGACTGTGAAAGTAAAAGAAACTTTCCAAAGGAGGTTGCCCCAGAACTGGTCCTGAATAAGAAATAGGAATTATTCAAGCAAGGAGGAAAGGTGAGTGTGTGACAGGGCACACAATACAGAAAAATTATGAGACACAAGCTGAATTGTTAGTTCAGGGATCAGTAGGGCTGGAAGTACACTGATACACGCAGAAGGATGACAAAGAATGGGGCAAGAAAATGCAGGGCTTTGTGCACCATTTACCAAATGATAGACTGTAGTAGGAGCTCTACAAACAATGCCTCAATTAATTTACATAAATAAAATCATCTCCCTTTATTTTTTATCCCCATTTGTTGTTGTTGTTGTTAGGTGCCATGGAGTGGGTATCCCACTCACAGCGACCCTGTGTACAACAGGTGAAACACTACTGTCAGTGCTCCTCTGCTGTTCACAGGGTTTTCAATGGCGGATTAACTTTTGGGAGTGGGTTGCTGGGTCCTTCTCCCAAGCCTACAGCACCTGGTATTCCCAGGCGGTCTCCCATCCAAGGACTACCCAGGCCCGACCCTGCTTAGCTTCTGAGATCTGACAAGATTGGATGCCATAGGGCTATTGCTGCAGGCTATCCCCATTTAGAAGATGCTAAAATTGTGATGTAGAGATGTTATTGTCTAAGGTTACATAGTTAGTAACTAGGTTCAAAGTCCTAATTATTCTGTTTACAAAGTTGTGGTGCAAATCTAACTTGTAGGAAAATTATTCTAGCAAATGATATATTAGAGATTTAAAAGACTGAGGGCTATTGATGTAACGCCACTAAGATATAATAGTGCTTTGAAATATGGTAGGGATGGAGAAAAAGTAGATCAACTTTAGAGTATCACTGCTCAATAGAAATGTAATGTGAGCCACATGCCTGTCAACTTTCTAATGGCTACATTAAAAATAAAAAAAACAGATGAACAACTTTTAATGGTATTTCATTTAACCCAATAGAATCAAGTTATATTTTTACATTGTTAATAGTTTGAATCTGAAATGTCTTCTGAAGGCTCATGTATTAAAGGCTTCATTACCAGCTGATGGGGCTTTTGGAAAGTGCCATGAAACTTTCCAAAACTTTTGAAAAGTGGATTATGAGAGCTCTGACTTATCAATGGATAAATCCATTGATAAATTCATAATTGAGTGGATATTGGGAGGTGGAGGAAATGTGGGAGGTGGCCACGGGTCATTGGGGATGTGTCTCTGAA
This sequence comes from Pedetes capensis, assembly GCA_007922755.1. Lineage (NCBI taxonomy): Eukaryota > Metazoa > Chordata > Mammalia > Rodentia > Pedetidae > Pedetes > Pedetes capensis. Next base: position 17,494 of record VMDO01023753.1, read on the forward strand.
AGGCATTATCTTGTCCCAGTCCTTACAATCTTTCCTTGTTTCCCAGCTGCCATGAGGTGAGCAGCTTTGCTCCACCACATGTCCCCTACTGTGATGTTTTTGCCTTGCCACAGGCCTAAAAGCAATGGAGCAAGTTAACTACTGATTGAAACCATGAGCTGAAATAAATCTTTCTGCTTTAAATTGTTTCTCTCAGGTATTTGTCACAGCATGGAGAGGTCAGACTCACACAGGCATGTAATTAGCACAAAAATTGTTAATGGTACAATTTATTCTCTTTTCTCATACTATGCCTTCAGATTGTAGAGTATATTTTATACTTATAGCACACCTCAATTCAGACTAGCCACATTTCAAGTATTCAACAGTCATACATGTCTAGTGACTACTATATTGGACAGCACACTTCTAGAGAACTACAGGACCTGGAGACTGACTGCTCTCTTGTTTTGATGACAATAAGAAAATGAAACTTTCAGAAATTCATGGGACTAATGTGATAGTTTAGGGTCTGGTTGAAATCATAGGAGTGCATATTTTGGAGGGCAGAGGAGAGCAGAGGGTATATATAAAGAAGAGAAGAGGCCCAAGAATGGATCCCTGGGAGACAATCAGATTGCCCTTAGTCTGGTTTCTGGAAACCTCAGACCATCATCATGACCCTTCATTGTGAATCCATCCAAGCCTATCTTGGCAGTGGGGTTCAGTTCTGTTCTTGTTCTTAACCAATCTGTGCTATCTATCAAAGTGAATTTCCTCATAGTGAATCTACCACTTGACCTTCCTAATGTTTTTTTCTATCATTAAATTTAAGCATTGAACAACTATACATTATCAATGCCATTATCACAACAGGCAAGATAAGCCATAATTTCTTGATGAACACAATGATCCTGACAAGAGACCAGGTGGGACAGTACAATGAAAAACTGGTAGGCACAGCTTTTCAATTGAGAATAGTGCTGCATGTCAGAAAGACAAGGTAAATTTTTTTTTGTCATTGGTGTGTGGGGTTTTGGTCTTGCTTTTGTTTTTTGAGACAGAGTCTTGCTATGTAGCCCATAACTCACAATCCTCCTACCTCTATCTCCCAAAAGCTGGGATTATGGGTATGTGTACCACCATGCCTGGCTAGACAAGGTGAATTTTAAAAATCTACAAATGCAAATATACATGCAAATTCCAAGACTAGTTAATTACTGTTTCACCAAAGAATTTAAAATAATACCTAGGTGCCAAGTGTTGTTTCATCCTGAACTCCTCACTTTCTCAGAAAAATAGGACCCTTAGATGTCTGAAATTCTTCCCTTTCTTTTGCTGAATGATGAGCAGTCCAATTTTGTTTTGTTTAGGGGGAGAAGCTGTTTGTTATAGCATTTAAATCTATGACTTCACATCTGACTTATTCTACTTAATTCATTATGAGGAAAATCATGGGCTTTGTAAAGTTAGGTAACATATTCTTCAGAGATGTGTGGGAAGGAGGAAGTTTTACATAATCCCAGTTAAACAGACTTTTGTTTTTCAATTTAAAAAGGAATGTGACCTCCTAGGCTAAGGATTTGAAATGAATTGCTTCTCTACCTAATAGCAAAAATACCCAATGTTTCTCTAATCTAAGAAACGTTTTCTCCTTTTTTTTTTCTATTTCCCAATATGAAAAAACAGAACATAAGGATCTGACAGATACCATGGCACATTATATGAACTACCCACATGAAAATATATTCTGCCATGAACAATATGATTAAAAGACATTTTAAGGGAAATGCTTGCGATTCTTAAAGACCATGCGAAGCCAAAGCCTGAATTTATTTAAACCCTCTCTGAACCTATTTATCACATGCTTAGGTTCCACATGATCCTTATCTATTACTCTAGTTCACAGATCATCAGGTTAGAGGGAACTTGCAATATCACTACATCTCATTACCACCTCATTTTATAAATGATAAAACAGGACAAGAATTCAGGTTTCCTGATATCTTGTACAATATTCTTCCCACTCCACCCTCATGCAGCTAGTAAGAGAAAAGAATTTCACTTCTATTAAAAATATACATTTCAAGGAATGTTTGTCATTTTTACTGTCAAAGTTTATTTTGAAAATCTATAAGAACTGTTCTTAACAATAGTTTTTCCATTTATGGGAAAAGGATTTTGTTTTGCTAGTGAAAATGTATAAAAATAAAAGGTATGAAATGGACTTCATAGAAAATATTGAGTGAATTTTCAGGAATAATGTACCTAAAAATCAAATTAAGTACTTCTTTGGATATTATACATCCTTAGATAATTTATCACCATCGATTTTGTATGTATACTATTGTTTCCTTCCTTCCTTCCTCCCTTATTTCCTCCCTTTCTTTTTACTATCAAAAAATAAAAGAACCCATAAATATAAAGGCCAGTATTTGCTGATCAACAAAACTAGAATCAGATCATAAACCTACAAAAGAAGAAAATGCTTTGAACAGGGTTTTGTTTTCACTGTAACCAGTTCCTTAGTAGTTTCTAAGCTCATTATTTTGGTGCCATCCCCTACACCCAAACTCTGTTTTGGGGGGAGAGGTTTTTGTCTCAGAACAAATAAATTTATGTGATGTGCATTTGAGCAGTAGAAAGTTCATTTTCAAAAGTATATAAGTATGCCTTTTATTCTGATTGTAAAATTACTAGTTATGAAAATATGTCCATCTACTCAGTCAAGAGGCACAGAAGAACCTTCAGAAGAACCCAGGTCCCCACACACTGTGGTGTGTGGAAGGGCTTTCAGGGCATAGGAAAGAGGGGAGTATTAATGAGAAAATTAAGCCCTTTTGTACAACTGTAGATTTATGAATGGTTGGTGGTGACATCACCCTGATAACCATAAATAAATAGTTGAAATATTACTTTGTCAAAAGTAGTCTAGGGATATGACTCATTCTTCTTTTCAGATCAGAGTGAAATCACTCAGCCTTTAGTCAGGCACTTGGCTGAAACAAGTTAATCACCTGGTGTTGGGGATTTTTAAAATAATATTTCCCAGCTAGGGTCCCTCATGACAGCCTGAGGGGCTGACCCCTAGTTGACCCCAGGGCTCATCTCACTCACTCAAAACAGCCCCTCCCATCGAGTGAACAAAGATGGCCCCCGGCCAGCTTGACCAGCCTTAACCACCTTAATTTTGATTGGCTCCCCTCACCACCTTGCAGGTAATAACTGTCTCCACTCGGCAGTTGTGTCCGTTTGCCCCCTGTACCTGCCAGCTGTGTGCCCTGATTGGCTGAACCCCACCATGTGACCCCTCCAGGACCCTATAAAAGCAGGGCTCCTGGACCCCATATCACTCCTTTGATCCTGACCTCTCTGACCATCTCCTGAACCTCATCACCTGGACCAGCGCTCCCTACTCCAAAAAGACCATCTAGCAAGCCAGCGAGATCAAGCCCAGGGGCCCCGAAGAGCCGAAGGCATCTAGCAAGCCACGAAGAGCCTCCCAACTCCTCCCATCCTTGGGAAGGAGGGGGGTAAAGAAGGCTAGCCGCGAGAGTCAAGACCATCGGACCTCAACTGAACACCAGCGGCTGTAGCTGTGCCTTTAAGGCCGAGCTGTACTAGCACTTTGCCTGCAGCATTCTATGCAACAGGCCTAGAGCCAGCACTTAAAGGGATAGAGCCTTGCTCTACAGGGGCTGCTTGCTCCTTGCTCTCCATAAAGGGAGCACCCCAATAAACCTTTCCTGTCCTTCTCCAACCATCTGAAGGTCTCCCGAGGTCCTTCTTTCCCGACATCAGCCCCGACATCGGCCATGTGTTTATGTTGAGGGTTTGGCCCTAACCTTAGCTGGGCTAGAGCTAAAACCCCGACAACCTGGAAACTCACTGACAATCAGTTATCATCAAATTCTCATTTGAGATACATGCCATTTGTCCCCAAGAATGAGGACATCGTATTATCTATCCATAATTTATGGCCTCTGAAGGGGTAAGTGTTTTACACTCAGCCACACAAGAAGTAATCTGGCATTCTAGGAGTCAGAATCATCTATTCACCAACATTTCCATTGTTGTTAGGTGCTGTCCAGTCAGTATCCGACCCATAGCGACCCTCATAGGGTTTTCAATGGCTGATTGTTTCGGGATTGCCTTGGGAGTGGATTGCCAGGTCCTTCTCCCATTTTTGCAGTGCTGGGAATTGAACTCGGGACCTGAGAGACTGCAGCGCAGCGCTCTACCAACTGAGCTAAATCCCAGCCCCAGAAATACTCATAGTGACCCTTATAGGGTTTTCAATGGCTGAGTGCTTCGGGATTGCCTTGGGAGTGGATTGCCAGGCCCTTCTCCCATTTTTGTGGTGCTGGAAATTGAACTCGGGACCTCAGAAACTGCAGCGCAGCACTCTACCCACTGAGCTAAATCCCAGCTCAACATTTCCATAGAAAATTTAAAATAATTTCAACATTATAAAGGGTTAAGTCTGGAAAAAGAAAATAATTTCTTGTTATTCCCTGACTCAAAGATAAGGTGTCTCTGACCACTTGGGTGTGGATAAACTAAGTGCTGACAAAACATGACATGTGAGCTTGCCAAGGGAGGCCAGATCAGGGAGTTTAAATCCAGAGTAAATGAGACCTTGACGGCCATTTGGTAGTTGACTTCTTCAGAGACACCAATGCTCCTTCTGTCTTCCATGCAAGGTTCAACAACAAACATATCAACCTCTGACCCTATTTTTTGATGTTAATGTTGTTTTGAGAGAGGGTTTTATGTATCCCAGGTTGGTCTGAAACTCATTATATAGCCCAGGTTGGCCTCAAAACCATAATCTTCCTGCCTCAGCCTCCTGAGTGCCAGGATTACAAGTGTGCACCACTATGTCTGGACTGACCATATTTTATAATAATGAGACAACGTTTTGTAATGAAGAAAGCATGAACATTTACTTATAAACAATGTATGTGATCATTTTCAAAAAAGTTTTAAAAATATAAATCTCAAAAATCCTATTCTCTTCATAAATGTGGAATATTTTTTAGAAAAGCAGTAAGGAAAGTTCACTCTGTAAGACTGAGAATAACATCACCTTCAACCATGTCATGCCGTTTTTTTCTAAGGAGCTAACACCTGCCTTAAACATGAAAATGACAAACTCCATTTATAGCTCATTCTTCCTCATTATTTCTCACTGTAGAAGCTAAGAGAACTCTTCTGACTTCACTAGGGAGTTTGAAAATTTGATCTCTTCTTCGTTAACAGGTACAATGACAAATAGGTTAAAAATAACCCTCTAAAATCCTACTACTGCACAAATTATTCTGATCTCCTACTATGGTGAATTCTATGACATGCTGTTTGAAGAAATATTTTCTCACTTGCTTCAAATATACTTGACATTTAATTCCATTGAGTGAGCTCTTGTTTCTGTCATCTAAAACACAGATTATAGAAGGAAATAATAAGCTTCCAGATTCATACCTTATTTTATTAGTGGGACACCTCCTGGTTAACCTTTCTCTTGTAGATAAAGACTATCCCCAGAGCAATTACATAATGGAGGAAGCAAGACAGGAAAGTTAGAGGAGAATTTTGTAATAAGAGAAAAAAAAGTTTTAAAAAGTTATTAATAAAAGAGAACAGAGAGTGAGAGATCATAGAAAAAGGTAAAGAAATCCAGAGGGTGGAAGAGAAAAAGTAGAGAAAGATGTACATAAGATCAGAATACTGCACTATGCTCTCCCAATATCACATTGTTGTTGTTAGGTGCCCTTGAGTTGGTGTCTGACTCATAGTGACCCTACATACAACACACTCGACACTATTGTCAGTGCTCCTCTGCTATTCATAGGGTTTTCAATGACGGATTGATTTTTGGGAGTGGGTTGCTGGGTCCTTGTCCCAAGCCTATAGCACCTGGTGTTCCCAGGCAGTCTCCCATCCAAGTACTAACCAGGTCCGACCCTGCTTAGCTTACAAAACCTTGTATGGTTGCAGGCTAAATTATATTTCCCAAATCCCAAAATATAATGATACGCTAAAGGTTCTGGCAAGGGTATATCATCACAGAAAAAAAAAAATTTTGCCTCACTTTTCTCAACTATTCACAATCTCTTGTAGTTATTTATTCTTGAAAAAAATGGAGGATTTATTCTCCTTTTCCAGTGCTGTCTTCCAGACTTGCTGCCCATAGGACTGCTAGACATTGAGCAAATGTCTGGCAAAACTGGATTAAAATTTTTAATCCAATGTCTGTCTCAGGTATTTGTCATCAGATTTATTTCTTCCTGATTACCTGGAGACTCTACTTACATTTTGGTTGTCATACTTAGTTACTGAAGAGGGGAGTCCCTTTGTTTTAATTATTTATGAAGAGAGGGGCTCAAGATACTAATGAATTACAAGATGGTTTTATTGTTTGCCTGACATTTTTTCTTATTGGCTAAGACATCACTGAATAAAGTTTCAGCTAGAATAACTCCCTCCCATTCTGAAATCTTAGTATTTTTATATTCTTTGTTCAGACAATTCTTTTTCTCAAAGGACAAGGAATTTCATAAGCCAAATCACAATCTTTTTGCTTCCTGTCATATTAATTGCTCCAACAAATTAGCATTTTCAAGAGAGAGTCTGTGATCTTTTAGTTGTAAACTATGGGAATTTCTGAATCATAACCAACTGATGGAGGTCTTCATGTACCAGAGGAGCGGAGACAACTTTATATCTTTCTTTTTGATGTCTCACATCCCCATTGGTATCACAACTCACTCATCTAAGAAGCTCCTTCTGAGGAGTAACTCTTGTTCTTCCCTAATCTCTGCCAAATAGGACTCATTTGCTATTATTATCATTCTATCACTGCGCTGCAGGGGAAACATCTGTTGTCATCTAGTTGCCATCTATTATTGTGTTTTTTAATAGTCCTGTGTTTCCCACTACAGCAAGAGTGATATTATAGCCCTGGATGTCTTCTTGTAATCTTCAGAAAACAAGCATTAAAGGGATAACTTAAGCAAAACAGAGATCCTTCCTTGACTTTGTAATTGCCTGGAGGATAAAGACACTTTTTAACAAATCTTAATTGTTTTTAAAATTTCATTCACTTTTTAATTACTCTCTTTTTCTTTCCTCTCCTCTCCCCTCTTCCCTCTAAGTTACAAATCAGAAATGTTCCCTATTTCTTACCTTTTCTCTTTGCTTTTCTCATTATTGCTGAAATTCTTTGAGGTAAATTTACATACAGTGAAAAACACAGACTTCAAGTTTTGACAAATGGGCACAGCTATGTAACCCATACTCTCTCAAGATGCATAACATAATCATTACCCCAGAAAAGTGATGACTATTTTGCAATAGTTTAATTCATTAAAAAAGAACTCTGAAAGTGCTGTTGAGGTGCAAATAGTAATCGCTTAACCTTAATTGCTACCATGGGATCAAAAATGATCCTGAAAATTAAATTTTGCCATTCAAAAAAAATTCCTCATTGTCACAGAAACATGCTGTTCCATGTACTCTCAGTACCTCCCAACTCAGGGAGCCACAGGTGTGTTACTGTGGCACCTGCCTAAGCCCAGGTAAGTGCCTGATGACCCCATGATACCACTTACAATTGCATGTCATTTTCTATATTTTATGATTGATCTCGTGAAAATTGTTCATTATTAGGATTGATATATTATAAAATGAGAAGAGAATTTTTCATTATGGTAGTTTTAGTTTGATTTTATTATGGTTTTTGAAACCTAGGAAAATTATTAGAATTTTGTAGCTACCTTAAGAAAAATTTCCTATTTTTTGATAATTATTTTTATACAAGTAAATGTTACATCAGTAACTTTTGAAAGATGCTTTAGTTCATATAACAACATAATTAAACCTTAAAAACAAATATCTTAAATTTTGTAAAAAATGTTTTTGATTGTTTTGGGGTCTTGGATGACCCCACAAATGGATAGCCATTACTAAATTTGATGATACTGGTTGAAAGTAAATTGAATTTTAATGAGACAAAGCATATTTTTGGTCTCTAACATTATTCTAAATTAAGTTATATGAGATTTCTTCCCCCATTTTTTGGAAAAGGGAGTTAAAGGGCTGTCACTATGTGGCTAAGACATTACTGAGCCCTCCATCATCAGGAGTGCAGTTGCACGGAACATACTTGCACATGGGGAACTGTCAGCAGCACTAATGAAATGGTGTTGGTCCATCAGCACTCCTCCCCCACCCCTTAGATTCAGAGGCACATTGAAACTGATGAGGACAGTGTTGGAGTTCAGGGGTGCACCTGCATGTGGCCCAGCATCTGCTCAATGTTATAATGGAGAAGTCTCTCTGCTCAAGCTTGAGCTATGACTATATTGATCTGGTTGTCTTCTTCATTTGTAAATTTACTTCTCACCTCTCTTTCAAATAAGACTATAAAAGAAGGTGAGCAAGTAGAGAAACAGAGGGAAATTTCCCAAGTAAAGCCCCTAAGACATGTGGAAGGCAAAGAGTGGAATGAATCTCTGCTTCCCTAGGAGGCAGAAAGACCATAGTTGCACAACCACACACCACAGGACAGCACCAGAGATACCTGTGGCCCAGGCACAGGAGCACAGATTAGCTCCTGTGCCCTCAAGCAGGGCTCAAAACAGGACTAGTCACCAAGAAGTTGAGAAGATAATGAAGGGCTCAGTGGATATCTTCAGGAATAGATATCTGGGGACCAGAGGTGCATCCCTATCTAACACCTGTTTTTACACTAATAAACCCCATGAAACAGTTAAAAAACCAGAAAAATGAGACAGGGCAAACAAGAATTGAATGAAATTAAGTTTCCACTAACCAGATATAAAGGGAACAATAAAAATGTTAAGTTGTGTTATGGAAGAATAAAGAAAGCCTTACTTCTGAGCCCAAATTTGTGCACAGAATTCATAACTATACTTGTGTAAGCATGACAACTTCTGGGAGGACTCACAGAAGTCATTGCCCCAATTGTTGGCACTGGACAAAGAGAATATAGGCCTAATATAGAGAAAAGCCTTATTTATATTATTTATATTTTTGTATATATTGACATCTTCAATGAGTAAAATGATTAATTTTTAAATTCAATTCAAATTTAAACTGTGTTGTAGACAGCAATTGAATATTACATTGAAAAAACTTCAGTTCTATCTCAACTATCATTAGATACTTGGCAAAGTAACTTAGCTATTACTTTTATTCATAATAATAGTAATACTGTTTTATGTTCCTTGTGTTTTGAGACTACAAATGAGACTACATACTTGGATATTAAACAATTACATGAAAGAGAATGAAAAGTTGATTATATTAGATTAAGTTAATGGAAGTAAATAATAAGTGAATGGTTTAACTTTTATACTAACCCACTTCTCTAATACTGTGCAGGTATAACTTTAGTCTCTTAATTTATCTTTTTACTTGCCTATAAAAATTACATATTGAATAAAAATGCACATGAAGTTTTTAGAAACTCATAGGCAAAACGTACTTGTATAAGTAGCACATCTTTCTTTGGAGGCAAATAATTTGGTGATGCATTTACTAACAGGAATTTAGCCAAAACCATCATACCTAGCACTTTGCTTCTATCTGTTAGTGTATGACAGGGGCACAGAAACAGAGTTGGCAACAAAGATTCTCTTTTCCACACGGCTACAAAACTGCCAGCGGATTTCTGATTCCTCTATAGCATCAAGAAAATAAAAAACAATATTATATAGGACAAAACCCACATGATAAAATGCATACCAAGAAAACTGACTTTAGGAAAGTGAAAAACTGCCTATACGGTTCCAAACCAAAGTGGGACTTTGTGACTTTATTGGAAATATTCAACTGGAATATCTGATTTTGCCAGGTGTTGGTTTCTGATTTTAGGGAGTTTATTTTGAAGGGGTTCAAGGTATCTATTACCTTCTTCTTTCCCATGTCTATTATTCTGTTATAATACTATTTCCATTGATTGTATGTAGATTATATAATATAGCTATATTTACTTTGATGCTTGTTTTCTACGCAAATGTGATAAAAGAGCACTTGGAAACACAGTTTAAATAAATTAGATTAAGACTATCTTCATGATTATTTTTTAAAAAATCATATCTGGATTTGAAGAAGCAAGTAGTCCATTGTGCAAATATGTCACAGGAGAAAAAGGAGTGCCAGAGCAAATGAAAAGGAAAGAAAGGAAGAAAAAGGAAAGGAGAGAGAAAAGAAAGAAGAAAAAGAGAAGGGGGAGAGGAAGAGGAAGGGCAGAAGGAAGGAGAAAAACATGGAAGGAGGGAGTGAGGGAGGCAAGTAACTTATATTGAGCATCTACAATTCCCCAAGCACCATGCAGGGCCTTTTCATACTCATCCAACTTTAAAGCAATATTGTAAGGGCGATACTGCCTCATTTTTACTAGAAGGAAATGGAGCTCTGAGAGAGGAAGCAGATTTTCACTTTTCTCAGGGTACCTAGTTAGTAAGCTGTTTGCTCAGGAGTCAAACCAGACTGGCCTGATCTCAGAGACTCTGTACACCTTTGTTCAATAAAGTCATCTCTCAAATAATGGAAGTCTCATAATTTTTGGTTTTAGTCTTTTCTTTTCTTCCTTCCTTCTTTCCTTCCTTCCTTTTTTTTTTTTTCCAAAAATCTTAAACAGGCTAAGAAGATTGTGGGTAATAAGGGATAAAGTAAAAAGTAAAACTTATTCTGAAGCATATTTGATAGAGGACAGAAGCACTTGGCTTTTTAAGGTTAAAAGAATTCCTTTCACAAAAATATGAAAAGCCATAGCTTGAGCAAAAGGGACATAAAATCCATAATTTTGGCCAAGAAAGAACATATTGGATCAGTCATGAAAATCAGTGAAGCAAAATCAATCATATTTTATTGATTTAAAAAACAACAGAATTTGAACCACATAAAAGTCACATTTTGTATTTGTCAAGAAAACTCATTGAAGACCACAAGTTAGCTTGACAGAAATAAACTTAACTTGAAAGAAACAAGTTATTTGATAACATCTATATTAATAGAATATAAAAAAGCCAATGTCCAGAGAAGTAGAGAATTTTTCCTGTATAAAAATGCTATACTTAGAATGTTTTTTCTTTTTTGACTGTTCTTAACAAAGATTGCAATTTATTTTAAGAAATTTATATTTAGGATATATTCACAGAGAAATAGAATTCTGTTGATAGATTATTTCCTTAAGGAGAAAATAATAAGACTTTGTGACTCTGTCTAGTCTAATAATATTTTGTTCTATATTTGCACTATCTAGACCAATGTAATGGGAGGACACGGCAACCCACTCCAGAGGCAATCCTGAAACAATTAGCCATTGAAAACCCTAGGAGTGATGGCACCTAACAACAACAACAAGCCAATGTTTCCTTCTTTTTAGAGAATCATAAAATTCCTTACCTAGTACTGCAGCCCCAAACTCTATTTGTATGTCCTTTTCAGCTCTCAGTCCAAGGTGCATTTTCTCCAAAAAAACTCCAAAAGCTGTCTTTTCTTGTGTGTATGTTCATAGTATGTTTTTTTATACCCCTCTATCACATTTAAGGATTTCTATCCTAGGTTATAAGCTTTAAAAATTTATTTCTAGGGTCTTCCCTACAAACCTATCATCTAATTGAGAGAACTGTATTCCTTTTAAATTTTCTATTTAAATAATTAGTGCTAAATATTTAATATAGTGAAAATAAACAAAAACAGGATGGATATCATACACTGACACTTGAGAATGAAATGGTTGTACTATTTCTAGCCTCCAGTGTTGTTTGGATTTCCATTGCAACTTGAAAATTCATATTAGAGTTTCTTGAACTCTTTAGTGTCCATACAATGTATAATGTATCACAAAAAAATAAAAATTTAGATATTCTCTCAAATTGTACAGGTTGATTGTAGTTCTGGATTGAGTGGCATATTCTTTCAAAAATCAACAAAATTATAACACATTGCCAACAAATTCAGACATCGTTGCATGTATGCAACAGTTTTAAAAGAATGAATTTGAGTTCATTGTTTGTCATTGAAAATCTCATGGAGTTTGTCCTTAAACAGCCTTCTAAAGAAAGAATGGAGAATAAATAATGAGGTGGCCCAAATTATTTGGAAGTATGACTCAAATCATTTGTCATTTCAGACAAAACACTTTCCTTCTTTCATTTGGCATCAAAGTAATTACTAGACACATTCTAGCATGGTCTTTTCCATGTAAAAATCTTGCATAACTGAAAAAATATAACTATACTCATATGTTAGAGGAATACTCAGATTTAGTTCTTAACAAAGTGAAGAAATAGGCATTATGAAATACAGTTTACCAGTTCTCACTGAAACCTTAGCACTAAAGGGAAATTAAATTTTAAGTAACTGAAGAAGTTAGCATTATTCTATATTGCATTAAACAAACCAAAGTGAGGCATAGTCCTTAACTTACCATATCTGTGGATTTAATTCCAGTTGGTGGTAGGAGTCAAAGTCATCTCGTAGAATAATGCTGTCACTGTGTATTTCAGCTAAAAGGAAAAGAAAGTATTTAGGAACGAATTATACTACAATAACAAATTTAGCTAAACAAAAGTGTCAACATGCTGCATTTATGAAAAATAATGGTACTGTATATTAAAGCTGGATTTTAAATGAGCAGTTGATTATATTTGCTTTGTCCCTAAATACTAAGCAACAAGGGTAAAGGTTTTGCTATTTAGACATCTTGAAGTCTGAAACCCAGAGGCCCAGAACAGAAACCTACTAGACTGTCCTAGGTGGGTAAGACAGAAAGGTCAATATTAGCACCACCTTATAAAAGAGGCCATAAAGAACTTGTCTCTCATATTGTGGCACATACCATCCATGTTTTCCAAGAGACTGCTCAGGTAGATTCAGTCTCTACCTCACTTTAAAACATGCAGGGGATGGAATATTCTGGCTATTTATTGTCAGCTAAAGTTGCTGGTGCCTTGAGCCATACCACCCTGGCACCCCATCCATCTGATCTCAGAAGATAAGCAGGGTTGGGAGTAGTTAGTACTTGGATGGGAGACCATCTGGGAATACTGGGTGCCATAGGCTTAGGGGAAGGACCTGGCAGCCCACTCCTGAAGCAATCTGCCATCGCAAACCCCATGAAAAGTACAGAAGCACTGACATAGTACTGGGCATGGCACAGTGTCAGGGAATATTCATTCTGTTGTATGCAGGGTTGCTATGAGTTGGATCCCACTCAAGAGCACCTAACAACCACAAAAGCTGGTGGTATTTACTGATCCATTTTCTTTTGTTTTGGCTTGCTTTTTCATTCCCTATATTTGTTGTTGTTGTTGTTGTTGTTAGGTGCCGTCGAGTCGGTATCCGACTCATAGCGACCCTCTGTACAACAGGGGAAACACTATTGTCAGTGCTTCTCTGCTGTTCATAGGGTTTTCAATGGCAGATTGATTTTTGGGAGGGGGTTGCCAGGTCCTTCTCCCAAGCCTGCAGCATCTGGTGTTCCCAGGCGGTCTCCCATCCAGG
>VMDO01023754.1:0-31016 GCA_007922755.1 Pedetes capensis
TGTTGTTGTTGTTAGGTGCTGTCGAGTCGGTATCCGACTCATAGTGACCCTCTGTACAACAGGGGAAACACTATTGTCAGTGCTTCTCTGCTGTTCATAGGGTTTTCAATGGCAGATTGATTTTTGGGAGGGGGCTGCCAGGTCCTTCTCCCAAGCCTACAGCTTCTGGTGTTCCCAGGCGGTCTCCCATCCAGGTACTAACCAGGCCTGACCCTGCTTAGCTTCCGAGATCTGACGGGATCGGATGCCACTGGGCTATGGCTGCAGGCATCATACGTATACACACACACACACACACACACACACACATATATATATATGTATATATATATATGTATGTATGTATATACATATATATACATATATATACGTATATATACATACATATATATATATATATATATATATATATATATATATATATATATATGGGTGAATATATATATTTGGGCTGGGATTTAGCTCAGTTGGTAGAGCACTACTCTGCAGTCTCTGAGGTCCCAAGTTCAATTCCCAGCACCGCAAAAATGGGAGAAGGACCTGGCAACCCACTCCCAAGGCAATCCCAAAAAACAATCTGCCATTGAAAACTCTATGAGGGTCACTATGAGTCGGACATGACTCGATGGCACCTCATAACAACAAATATATATATATATATATATATATATATATATATATATATACATATATATGTATATATATACACACACACACACATATATATATATATAGTCTTTGTGACTTCAATGAAATAATCCACATATAGTCCTTGCTCCATGTTTGGCACATAAGTTTCAGCATATCATAGATGCTGTAAGAGGGTGCTGATGCTTTCAGTGATATATGTGAGATAAAAGGGGATAGAGAAGGCTGGGCTGGCGAGAAAGAGATGTCAGATTCCATGTCAAATAGACTGATAATAAAATTGGGTCAAAGAGAGGACTAACAATCACAAGAAAAACATGCCCCAAATTAATAGCAGAGTTCAAAACCTGCAATCATGTGCGAGGTACCCAGGAGTGCAATCTGTTCAGATTTCTCCTCTCCCAGATTCTCCTTCCATTCTCACCCCCTAAATATTATGAGGGGCTTGGGCTTAGCTCAGTTAGTAGAGTGCTGCTCTGTGCTTGCTGAGGCCCTGGGTTTGGTCCCCCAGAACAATCAAAATGGGAGAAGGATTTAGCAATCCATTCCTGAAGCAATCCTGAAACAATCAGCCATTGAAAACTCCATATTGTATATAGGGTTGCTGAGTTGGACCTGACTGGATGACACCTAACAACAACAAATATGATGATAGTTGAAGATTGGGAATTAACACTGGTGAAAGAGCATATCATAGAATGTAGTTAGTTTCATGGTCACAGTAGTCTGAGATAATCTTGGTAAGTCACCAGGAGAAGCAGCTCTGGGCTCTGTAAGGCTTGGACAGCTTCTGAGGTGCTGGCCACCTGTATCTACTCTGCACCATGGACTAATGGGAAGCAAAGTACATCTATTACATCTTTAACTTTTTCAATTGCAAAACCCAGTGCTTTTCAAACTATCTATAGAGAAGGATCTGTTAGTTTTCTTTTACCTGTCACAAATATGTTCGTGGTACTACTGCAGATGATCGACATGTGGCTTGGGTCACTTGGGACTCATGTGGCAAGCTTGGCATTCTGAGCAGGCTTATGCTGTGTTCAGTGGGACAAATCCCTGATCACTCCCTCGGATGCCACAGCAATGTCAAATTGCTATGAAAGTTTTTAAATGCTTTCTCTCGATTTTTATACTTATCTGGTAACATATTTTGAGCAGCACAGCCCTATTCTATCATAATTCTCCCTCCCCCCAAAAAGGGAGGGAGGCAGCAAAATTTAATAAAAATAACTTTTCAATCACTGACATAGGAAATTTGAAGCAGGTTCTTAGCAACCTAACTCAGCTACCCTGTGCTTTATACAGAGGGTGCCCAAAACTATACACACATTTTAAGAGATGTTACCTATGTATTACCTTTTGAAGTTGAATGGGACTATGGTAGCAATGTATGGTATAATGTTCTGTATTATATTTCTGCTATCACATCAGAACAAGTACATGACACATTCTTAAAACAGAAAAATGGAGAGGTGTGTAAACATTTTGGCACCCTCTGGGTATAAATCTTGGCTTCATACAAAGAGCATGAATGTTGATATTTGGCACCCCTGTGGTATATTTGAATGCCAGCACAGCTGCTTGCCATCTATGCATCTGTTGGATTTTCTTTATTTTTCCCTCTGAGCCTGTTTCTTCATATGTGAAATGTAGATTTCGGGCTTACAAAAGAATTTAAAATCAAAGTTAAATACCTTGTGCTTATAAGGTACCTAGCACAACACCCAGGAACTAGCAAGGAGGTTTGCTTCCTATTGCATATGTGGGAATTTAGTGTCTAGACCTTGCAATTTTCATTAACTGCAGATGCAGGCTGTGGTATGGATATGGTTTGAGTATCCTCCAATGTTTCATGTACTGAAATTTATTTCCCATTGTGAGGTATTAAGTGGACAGAGACTTAATTGGACCATGGTGTTTAGAGGTAGGATCTTTGGAAAGTGATAGGATTTGATAAGGTCATCAGGGTGAGGCCCACATTATTAAATCCTGGTGGCTTTTTAAGAAGAAAGAGAGAGAATGAAAAATATGTCAGAATGAATCACATTAAGGTGTACATTAAAAATTTCCAATTAAAAAAAGAAAAAGAACGAGAGAGAAACCAGACACATACACACCTACTCCCTGTGTCTTGCCATGTGATGCCCTGTACTCCTTTGGGACCTTGCCAGCAAGAAGGTGATCAGCAGATGTCAGCCCTTGAACCTCCAGAACGTTGAGCTAAAATACACCTCTCTCCTTCATAACTATTCTCCTCAGCTATTTCATTATAGCGATGAAAAGCTGACTAATACAATACAGCTATACGCATTGCTTTTCTATACACTATACACGTGGCTTTTCTCTCCCTGAATCCAAAATGCCCTTTCAAATTGAGCTTGCACTAGATTCATTATGTTTAGATGCAACCATTTTAATTGTACCTCACTTAATAGTTCTGGATATCAATGGGGCCTCATTTTAAGTAAAATATACACTATGGGCAGAATACTGAAATATGGCAGAGGATCTCAAAATATAAATAAAAATTTATTTGCAGATTCTTAAGGCCAGACTTCATCATCTCTGGTTCAGCTTTTCTGTGAGTGGAGCCCTAGAATTTATAACCACCACCAGGCTCCCAACTTCAGATGATTTTGATGCAGGTGATTCATCAATCATGCTTGGAAAAGCACTGTGCCTGCAAAAGGGCTGTGCAAGAGGTCCCTATATCTTGACTGTGGGGGTAACTATGTGAACCTATACCTGCAACAAAATTGCACAGAATTACACACACACAAACAAACACACACACACACACACACACACACACACACACGACAATGTGTTAATGTACAGTAGAAGCAACCTCAGCATTCAGCAACTTTGCTTTCCATAGTTTATAGTCCTGATTTTCCTAGTCAATCAGTGAAAAACTCAGACAATTTTTCTTTAATAAACTGATGAATTAGTCAACTGTTGGCTTGGTCAGGCTGGCTTTATTAGATTTCTATGATGCTTTTTGGTCAGACAGAGTTCTACAACTTGAACCTAAAAATAAGATGCTTTCAATTTTCCATGTGCAGGCACTCCATCACTTTTAGTTAAGTGGATTGATTAAATATGCTGCTTAAGTACACTTGGGAAAGCAAATGCTCCTGAAAGTGGATCAGTTTGTTTGCTGAAATAGATGTTCTTGAAGCCCATACTAGACATGCTTCTCTATCAATAATTTAAATCTAACAAACAATGGTCAGAGTTTTGGGGTCTCTACCAATAGCAGCTGCCACTTTCATGTAAATTTCTCAGCAGGTATATAATCAACCTGTGCATAATTATGCAAAAACTAGTCAGAGTTGAGTATTTAACTGTATCAAGGAATCACTATAAATGTTTTTAGGCAGCATAATAATGTGGTTATCTAAATGAAGAAAATTTCTAATCCTTTAAGGTACATGTTGAAACATCTACGGGTGAAATGATATCGTGTGGAATTTACCTTAAAATAATTCAAGGGAAAAAGTAGGAAGGGTATAGCTGCAACACAGCTCAGTGTTGAAGCTGATGCAACCATTTAATTGCACCTCACTTAATAGTTCTGGATATCATCAGGCCTCGTTTTAAGTAAGATGTACACTATCAGCAGAATACTAAAATATGGTAGAGGTTCTTAAAACACAAATAAAAAAATCTTTGCAGATTCCTAAGACCAGACTTCACCATCTCTGGCTCAGCTGAGTGATGGGCACATGAGGATTCATGACACCTTTCCTTCACTTTTGTATCCTGTTTGAAATGTTTCATATGGAAATGTTAAAGAAAAGGTAGTTGAATTTAGAAGTAGCTTTATTGTTGTTGTTAGGTGCTGCTGTTGAGTCAGGTCCAACTCATAGTGACCCAATGTACAACAGAATGAAATAACACTCAACAATGTACCACACCCATGATCTTTTCACATTTGAGCCCAATGTTAACGCCACTGTGTCTTCTCATTTTGAATCATGCCATATCAGCAAAAGAAGGTCCCAGAGGCTCTACTCCATTCCCATCATTAAGGTTGACTCTACTTTGAGGGGGTAACACTTCCCCAATTGTCTTTTGAATGTCTTCCAGTCTGCTGGGGCTCATTCTCCAGCACTATATTTGACAGTGCTTCTCTGCTATTCATAGGATTTTCAATGGCCAATTGTTTCCTGAGTGCACTGCCGGGTCTTTTTCCCTGGTCTGTCTTAGGCTGGAAACTCAGCTGAAAGCTGTCCACCATGGGTGGCCCTTCTGGTATCTGAAATACTGGTGGCATAGCTTTCAGCATCACAGTACCACACAAGACTCCATAGCACAATGAATTGACAGACGTGTTGGGGAAAGAAGTTGCCATAGTAAGGTACATATGATGAAGCCCAATCTGTTCATTGTATTTATTGGAAATGTTGGCTAAACCAGTAGGAACATCACATTTCCCCTCAAGGACATGAAACATTGCTGAATTTATCACTGCAGAAGAGTGTACTGACTCCTTTCAGTAGGTCCTCACTGGCAGGGCGTCTAACTTAGTGCAGCAAAGTCTTTGCCTTGTTTGGTGCTTGGCTTTATGCCTGAAGTCTTTCTGTGTGCATCACAGGCCATTTGTTCTGAGATAACCTTCAAAAGAACAAGATAAATGTTTGAAGGGAAATTATTGCTAACACATATATTTCCCTTTTTTTATTCTCCAAGGGTTCTAAATATCCTAACAGAATGGATAATGTCTGTTTTTTAAAATCTTAGTCCATTTAGAAGAGTGGACTATCTTAAAAGCTTCCATGCTTAGGATATATTCCAAGTTCCTTTCTCTGAGAGGGGCAGGAAAAGGTAGGTAGGCAGTCAGACTGCTTCTAACTGAACTATTGCAGAAGCCCTCAGAAACAGACCTGGACCCCACACTTGGTCACATATTCCCAACTGCACGCACAGATCACCCCCTTCATAACAGCACTTCTGTCTTTTAAAAACATATTTTCTCTATCCTTGTACTTCTGGGTAATAAATGATGCTTACAAAGAGCTATCCCTTGAGTCATTGTCATTTTGAAACTATACAGAGCTGTAGAAGACAAAAACAACCAATCAATCACATAACAAACACACACAACAACAACAACAACAACAATCAGCCACCCAAACAACACACTGGAATTATGAAACCTTATCATTCTTTCAGCAAGCATTCCTTCAGGATTTCTTGTGGGTAAAGTAATTTAGGTAGCTTAGAGGTTCCAGCCCATTTAGAAACCAAAGATGCATGCCCTTGGGAAAAATAAACTGAAAAAACAAAACAAACAAATAGTTAAATAACTTACCCACAAACCTGAAGTAAAATGGCCCACATTATGTCAGTGCATACGTGAGAAATAAAATATATGACTAGTAATCATAAGTGGATTTTTAAAGTCTGTTAAAAATAAAGTTCTGTGGCTTTTTATCAACTATCCCAAATAGATACAGCAGACTTCCAAGAGTCAGGTTATCATTGACTTTCATTTTAAGTTAAAAATGACAGTAACTACTATTTGCCAAGAGCCTGCTCTCTGTGAGGTATACCACATTGATGATTTTTTTTTCCTCACACTGAAGTTGCCATCTGATTTGCAAATGAGGAAACTCAGCAAGGTTAAAGAAATATTTTAATAAGTGGTATTGAGAGATTTAACTCAGGCCTGAACTGAGACCCTATACTGTCTACTCCTAAATCTTCTTCCTCAAGCACCTCTGCTGAGCCCATTCATAATACAACACACCAGGGAGAGGTAGTTTGATCCAGGAAGATAGGGTCTTTGGATTCTGGGCTTTTGGTTTGCCACTATCACCAACCACCACCACCACAAAAAAATGCATTTGATACAACCCATTCTTACTGCATTGCCCACAGCCATAGCCCTGTGGTATCCGATCTGATCAGATCTCACAAGCTAAGCAGGGTTGGACCTGGTTATTGCTTGGATGGGAGACCACCTAGGAACACCAGGAACTGTAGGCTTGGGAGAAGGACTTGGCAACCCACTCCCAAAAATCAATCCACCATTGAAAACCCTATGAACAGCAGAGAAGCACTAACAATAGTGTTTCCCCTGTTGCATGTATGGTCGCTATGAGTTGGATACTGACTCTATGGCACCTAACAACAACAACAATAATAATTGTTATTGCTTGTGGAAGCCAGTCACTTCTCAATTAGAACTAACAATCATATGGTTAAGAAAAAATAATTCCCCCCCTCAATGCTGTATTGCTTCACTTTACTGTCACAAAAAAATCCTCCCAGTGGTTAAGGGGATAGGGAGATAAAAGGAATTAGTTAGTGCTAAACCTTGAGACACTTTTGCTCCCTGGTTTCCTAAGAGACTGGGAATGGAGTGTCTCCAATGTGGTGGATGGTAGTGGGGGAGTTCATGGAAATTTTAAACATCTGGAATTCTAAATAGCACCCTGGCATCTGATCTCAGAAGCTAAGCAGGGTTGGCCTGGTTAGTCCTTGGGTGGGAGACAACCTGGGAACACTAGGTGCTGCAGGCTGGGGAGAAGGATCTGGCAACTCACTCCCAAAGCAATCTGACATTGAAAACCCTGTGAAAAGCAGAAAGGCACTGACAATAGTGCTGGACATGGCAAGTGTCAGGGAGTGTTTCATCTGTTGTACATAGGGTCACTATGAATCAGACCCTACTTGGGGTCGCCAGTACTGCAAAAATGGGAGGAGGAAGTGGCAGGCCACTCCTAAAACAATCCCAAACAATCAGCCATTGAAAACCCTATGATGGTTGCTATGAAACAGACCTGACTCAATGGCATCTAACAACAAGAATTCTAAATGATTCCATTTAGCACTGGGAGGCACTCTGAGAACTCTGTCCCAATAATCTCTGTTCTTGAGTCCTGTTCTTGGGAACCAGAAGCCCCACTACTTGGCGAGGTGTATAAATCATGACTGCTTTGACTGTCTTTGGATAAAATGTGTTACACATGCAAAGCCTGCCCACTATCAGTGAACTGGTTACAAAAGAAACTTGTGTTATTTTCATAAATTGCAAAGAGAGAGGGAAAGTAGTTTATTTGTATCCAGTCTGGGGGAAAGCTATTTGTACATGCACTATGTATGTATGTTTATTTGTGTGTGTTTATGAACATTTAAACATCTATGAGATAAAGATTGCCTATGGGCACTAACCAATTTGAAATGCTAAATCTGGTGGAATTAGGAAGATGTCCAATGATCTTAAGAAATAAAAGTTAATTTGGCTGAAAATGGGTTGATTAAATAGGCCTGCTCATTTTTTCATCCTTAAACACTGACTCAATGGCATCTAACAAGAGCAACAACCACAGTGCTACGGCTGCAGGCGCAATGCTGTCAGTGATAGAATAATATCCATATGCTTACAAGAAAGGCCAATTAATGTGACTATTATTCAAATTTATGCACCCACCACAAAGGCCACAAATGAAGATAATTTCTCTGATCTGAAATAGATCAAATGTGCAATCAGGACATACTGATAACTACTGGTGACGAGAATGCAAAAGTAGAAAACAAAGAAGGGTCAATAGTTGGAAAATATGGCCTTGGTGACAGAGACAATGCTGGAGATCCCATGATAGAATTTTGTCAGACCAATGACCTTTTCATTGAAATATGTTTTTTCACCAACATCAACGGTGACTATACACATGGACTTCACCAGATGGAACATGCAGGAACAAAGTTGATTACATTTGTGGAAAGAGATGATGGAAAATCTCCATATCAAATGTTAGAACAAGACCAGGTGCTGATTATGGATCAGACCACCAACTTCTCATATGCAAGTTGAAATTGAAGCTGAAGAAAATTAGAACAAGTGTAGGAGAGTCAAGTTATGACCTTGAATATATCCCACCTTAGTTCAGAGATCACCTTAATAACAGGTTTAATGCATTAGACACTAATGATCAAAGACCAGACCAGTTGTGGCAGGACATCAAGGATATCATTCATGAAGAAAGCAAAAGGTTATTAAAAAGACAGAACAAAAAGAAAAACCAAATTACATGTTAAAAGGGACTCTGAAACTTGCCCTTGAACATCGAGCAGCTAAAGTAAAAGGAAAACATAATGAAGCTAAGGAGCTAAACAGAAGATTTCAAAAGGCAACTTGAGAAGACAAAACAAATATTATAATAACATGTGCAAAGAACTGGAGGCAGAAAACCAAAAGGGAAGAACATACTCTGTGTTTCTCAACGTTAAGGAAGTGAACCAAAAATTAAATTCTCAAGTGGCAATAGTGAAAGGTTTTACAGGGAAAATATTAGATGATGCAGGAAACATCAAAAGAAGATGGAAGGAATACACAGAGTCACTATACAAAGAAGAATTGGTAGATGACCAATCATTTCAAGAGGTTGCATATGAAGAGGAACCAGTGGTACTGAAGGATGAAGTGGAAGCTGCCTTGAAGGAATTGGTGAAACACAAGGCTCCAGGGATTGATGGAATACGAATTGAGATGTTTCAATGAACAGATGCAGCACTGGAGGTGTTAACATGTTTATGCCAACAGATTTGGAAAACAGCTACTTGGCCAACTGACTGGAAGAGATCCACATTTGTGCCTATTCCCAAAAAAGGGGATCCAACTGAATGTGGAAACTATTGAACAACATCATTAATATCACACACAAGCAAACTTTTACTAAAGATCATTCAAAAGCCACTGCAGCAGTATATAGATAGGCAAGTGCTGGAAAATTAAGCCATATTCAGAAAAGGGTGGGGAATCAGGGACATCACTGCTGATTCAGGTGGATATTAGCCAAAAGCAGAGAATATCAGAAAGATGTCTATGTTTTATTGACTACACAAAGGCATTTGACTGTGCAGATCATAACAAATTGTGGACAACACTTTGGAAAATGGGAATACCAGAGCACCTAATTGTACTCATGAGGAATCTGTATGTGAACAAGGAGGCCATTGTTTGAATAGAACAAGGAAACACTGCCTGGTTTAAAGTTGAGAAAGGTGTGCATCAGGGCTGTGTACTTTCACCATATCTCTGAAATTTATATGCTGAGCAAATAATCCGAGAAGCTGGACTTTATGAGAAAGAACGTGGCATCAGGATTGGAGGAAGACTCACTAACAATCTGCGTTGTGCAGATGACACAACTCTGTTTGCTGAAAGTGAAGATGATTTAAAACATGTATTGATGAAGATCAAAGATCCTAGCCTTCAGTATGGATTGTGACTAAACATAAACAAAACAAAAATCCTTACAACTGGGTCAGTATGCAACTTCACAGTAAACAGAGAAAAGATTGAAGTTGTCAATGATTTTGCTTTACTTGATTCCACAGTCAACACCCACAGAAATAGCAGTCCTGAAACCAAAAGATGCATTGCTCTAGGAAAAGCTGTGGCAAAAAATCTCTTTAGAGTATTGAAAACTAAAGATGTCATTTTGAAGACGAAGGTGTGCCTGACTCATGCCATGGTATTTTCAGTTGCATCATGTGGTTGTGAAAGCTGGACATTGAACAAGGAAGACAGGAGACAAATAGATGCTTTTAAATTATAGTGATGGTGACGTCTATTGAATATACCATGGACTGCCAAAAGAACCACCAGATCTGTCCTAGAAGAAGTGCAACCAGAGTGCTCCATGGAAGCAAGGATGGCTAGACAGTGTCTTATGTATTTTGGACATGTAGTCAGGAGGGACCAATCCCTGGAGAAAGACATCATGTTTGGGAGAGTGGCAGGTCAATGAAAAAAAGGAAAACCCTCCACCAAATGGATTGACACAGTGTCTGCAACAATGGACTTAAACATAAATAAGATCATGTGCCTGACAGAGAATCAGGAAGTGTTTCATTCTGCTATACATAGGGTCAGTATGAGTCAGACTCAACTTGACAGCACCTAACAACAACAATTTACATATTTTATAACTTCTGGGCATATTTTTTTATAGATAAAAAAAGTTAATGTGGAATAGGAAATATATATACACACATATGTAGTCTTCGAGGGCTGGGATTTAGCTCAGTTGGTAAAGCACTGCTCTGCAGTCTCTGAGGTCCTGAGTTCAATTCCCAGCACCACAAAAATGGGAGAAGGATGTGGCAATCCACTCCCCAGGCAATCCCAAAACAATTAGCCATTGAAAACCCTGTGAGGGTCGTTATGAGTCGGAAATGACTGGACAGCACCTAACAACAATGTAGTCTTCCATAGAACTTAAAAAGCCAGGATACTTGAATGAAACTTACTGATGTTTCAGTATTTTAACTTAATTAGGTATTACTAAAAGGCTCTGAGTATCAAATAATTTAAGCTTAAAATTTCAAATTACATGAAAATTTATTTATACATTTATTCCATTTATATTCACCTTATCTATTTATCTATTTGAATAATTATCCTCAGATTACTTATGAAAACTGAGATATTAGACAAGCACCATTGTCAGTTCAAGTTACTTATTGGTGAAAGAAAAACTCTACCTGTTAAATTGCTGTACTTGATACAAAGGAAGCAATGGACATTGCATTGCATTTTCTCTTTGTTCCCTCATTTTTCCAGGAATCTTATTGGTAATTTTTAATGTACAGTTTCATGGATCTCATCATGACATTTCCATACATGCATTTCATTCTTCATTGCTCATGTTCTCTTCCCCTCTTCCCCTCTCATGACCCCCCACCCCATCCTGCCTTCCTCACCACTGGTCCCCCTTCTACCTGCATGTCTTTTTTTTTTTTTTTTTGAGTTTATTTATTTCCATTTGTAATTGCAGATTTTTCCATAAAGGCAACATATGTGATATTTCCTTTTTTCCCCCATTACCTACCCCTTATTCTGGTCTCCCCCTGCTTTTCTTTAGTCCATTATCTTTCCCTGCATGGCCCCTTCTACTTTCATGACCTATATGTTTTAATACTGAATATATATTGAAGTCCAACATCCACATATGAGAGGAAACATGGTGTTTTTCTTTCTGGGTCTGGCTTACTTTGCTTAAAATGATGATCTCTTGTTCCATCTATTTTCAAGCAAATGTGACAATTTTGTCCTTCTTTATGGCTGAATAAAACTTGATGGTGTATCTATACCATAATTCCCTTATCCACTCATCTGTTGATGGGCACCTAGTTTGATTCTGTATCTTGGCTATTGTGAATAATGCTGCAATGAACATGGATAAGCAGGTATTTGTGGTTTTTTTTCTTTACTTATATTCCTATGGATCCATACCCAGGAGTGGTATAACTGGGTCATATGGTAGTTTGATTTTTAGTTTTTTGAGGAATCTCAATAACGGTTTCCATGTAGCTGCACTAACTTACATTCTCACCAATGTACTAGGGTTCCTTTCTCCTGCATCTTCTCCAGCATTTGTTGTTGTTTTTGTTGTTATTGTTATTGTTGCTAGCCATTCTGTATTGGGGGAGATGTCTCAAAGTAGTTTTGATTTGCATTTCCCTGATGGCTAAGGTTGTTGAACGTTTTTTCATGTGCTTGTTGGCCATTTGTATTTCTTCTTTTGAGAAATCTCTGTTCAGTTCTTTTGCTAATTTTTTGATTAGTTACTTTGCTTTCTTGGTGTATAATCTTTAGAGCACTTTATATATTCCAGATATTATAATACCCTGTCTGATATATAGCCAGCAAAGATTTCCCCCATCCTTTCTCTTTCAGTCTGTGGGTGTCCTTGCTGGTGAGATGTGTTTCCTGTAGACAACAATTTTTGGATTTTATTTTTTAAATCTAGTCTACTAATCTATATTTTTTAATTGGAGAGTTAAGACCATTTATATTTAGGGTTATACTGAAAAAGGTTTGCTCATTTTTGTAATTATGTTGGGTGTTTTCCTGGTTGGTTCTTTTCTTTTTCCCTTACTTATATTCAGGGTTCACTGTTTTTTTGAGTTATATATGACTGATTCTATCCTAGTTCACTTTAGGTTGTCCTTTCCTCCCATGAAATTTGTTCTTTCTTGTGCTATTACTGTCTTTTTTCCTCATGTGTGTAAGATTCCTTCAAGTATCTTCTGCAGTGCTGGTTGAGTGGTCATGTACTGCTTTAGTGTGTACTTGTCCTGGAATGTATTTATATCTCTATTAATTTTAAATAACTTTGATATAATAATCCTGGTTGACAATTATTTACTTTTAGGTCTTGAAATATATCATTCCCTAATGGCTAGGGATATTGAGCATCTTTTCATGTGTTTCATGGCTTTATGAACCTCTGCATTTGAGAACTGTCTGTTCAGTTCCTTTGCCCATTTGTGTATTGGGTTATTTGTTTTCTTGGGTATTGTTTTCTTGAGTTCTTTATAAATTCTGGAAATTCATCCTCTGTCTGATGTATAGGATGTGAGGATTTTTTCCCTATTCAGGGGGGATTTCCTTGACTCTGTTGATTGTTTCCTTTCCTGTACAGAAGCTTTTTAATTTCATGTAATCCCATGTATCTACCCTTGCTGCAATTTCTTGAGCAATTGGAGTCTTATTAAGAAAATGCTTTCCTATGCCTATATGTTGGAGCATATTGCCTGTCCTTTTTTCTTTTAATTTTAAAGTTTCTGGTTTTATGTTGAGGTATTTTATCCATTTTGAATTAACTCTTGTGCTTATTGAGAGATGTAAGTCAGTTTTCATTTTCTGCAAGCAGATATCCATGCTTCCCAGCACCATTTATTGAGAAGGCTATCCTTTTTCCAACTTACTTGCTTTGCTCCTTTTTTCCAGGTGGCTATATCATAAGAACAGCCAAGATCTATAAAACAAATAACAGCAAATGCTGGTGAGGCTGTGGAGAAAAGGGAACCCTCTTACACTGGTTGTGGAGCTGTAAATTGGTCAAACCACTTTGGAAATCAATATGGAGGTACCTTAGAAAACTAAAAATAGGTCTACCATATGACCCAGCTATAACACTATTGGGAATATACCCAAAGGGAGATGAGTCATCATACCACAGAGACACCTGCATCTCCATGTTCAATGCAGCATTTTTCACAATAGCAAGGATATGGATTCAACCAAAGTGCCCTTCAACAGAAGAATGGGTAAAAAAATATGGTACATATACACAATGGACTACTACTCAGCAATCAAAAATATGAAATAATGTCATTTGCAGCAAAATGGATGGAATTAGAGAAAATTATTTTAAGTGAATTCATTCACTTAAAATAAAAAAGAGAAACACCACATGTTCTCACTCATATATGGGAACTGAATCAAGTTTAAAAGAAAGGAGAAATCCTATACAGAAATTAGAACATAATAAAAAACTAAAGCAAACTTAGCAGAAAAGAGATAATTAAGGAGCAGAAAGAAGGAGGGAGGGATCTAGCAAAAGGAAGCGATGATGGGAGAAGACAGGAGGGGAAGGCAGGACAAAGAGGAGTGAGAAATGAGAGGGTGACCTCAAAGTAAACAGCCCAACTTTAATAGTTTGGGAAATAATTATAATAATACCAGCAATACCAAAGGATAGTAATAATATAAATAGGCTAGATTATTCATGTAATACTACTGACAATGTAAAAAGTTGACCACTACAGAAAAAAAATTGGACCTAAATCATAATTGGGATGCAAAGGTATATAGAAAAATAATCCCACAAAAAGACATGCAAGTAGAAGAGAGGCCTTTCATAGGGGGTCGGTGGGAGAGGGGGGAGGAGGTGATCAAGAAGGTAAGGGAGAACTTATCTGTGCAATGTACAATGAAATGCATATATAGAAATGTCACTATTAAATACATGTCAGAATTAAACACATTAAATTGAACATTAAAAATTACAAAAAAGAGAAGTACATCATTCCATCCTTTCCTAGATTTTTAGGGGTTTGTACTGAGAGGTCTGATGTAATTCTGATGGGTTTTCCTTTGTATGTGAGTTAGTGTTTTTCTCTGGCAGATTTTAATATTGTTTCTTTGTTCTCTAATCTTAGGATTTTAATTATTATATGTCATGGAAAGGTCTTTTCTGGTCATGTCAATTTGGTGTTCTAAATAGTTCTTTTTCTTGGGTGTCCAATTCTTTCCCCAGATATGGGAAATTTTCAATAATTTCACTGAATAAGTTTTCTATGCCTTTAGTTTTTATCATAGCTCCTTCTTTTACTCCATGGATTTTTGATCTCTTGATCATGTTCCAAAATTCTTGAAGACTGTGATCATGTTCTTTTATTATTTTTTTAATTTATTGATATCTGAATGTAGTATTTCCTCAAACTTGACTTCTGATATTCTACCTTCTGTTATATCTATTAGTGATGCTTTCCACTGTGTTTTTTTGTTTGTTTATTGGTTATTTTGGTTTATTATTCTTCATTTCTAACATTTCTGTTTTATTTTTTCAAAATCTCGATTTCCTTCTTGAATTTCTTATTCATTTTGCTGACTTTGTCTTCTATACGTGTGATTTTCTGAGTTAGTTCCTGTGTTGATTTCCTTACTTTATTCATTTGCTTGTTTGTGTCTTCTTTGAAGTCATTGACATTTTTACAAGTAGACTTAAATTCATTGTCAGACATTTCAATTGTTTCAGTATCTTTGGATTCAGTGGTTAAAGAATCATGATGTTTTAGAGGAGGTACGTTTTGCCTTGCTTTTGCATGTTTTTTGTGTTTCTGATTTGTAATTTGTGCATCTGTAGGGGTAGATATCACTTCCTGTATTATTTAGAGATCTTTTAGTAAATAGATTTCTCTTGAGATCATCATTTCCAGTGCCACACCCACAGAAGAAGTCAAACCACTATAATAGGTACAATATCTGACCAAACCCAATGTATGTTGTTGTTGTTAGGTGTCACTGAGTTGTGTTCGACTCATAGTGACCATTATAGGGTTTTCAATGGCTGACTGTTTTGGGATTGCTTAGGGAGTGGATTGCCACATCGTTCTCCCATAACCCAATGTATAAATATACTTAAAATCTCTTAAAGCCAGCTGTTGCACCACTAATGCCCACAGAACAAAGAATAAGAATAATTATATAGAGTAAGCTATGATGTTACAAAATATTTAGGATGAAGATGTAAATAATATTTGTCTGAGGTAAGAAGGGGGTAGAGAAAGGGAGATACAAGGTTGCCTCAAGGGTGAAGTGCAAGAAAGAAAAAAGAAGATCTAGAAAGGAAATGAATGTTAGGAAGAGGGAGGGAAAGCAGTTAAAGACAAAAAGGATTGTACAATAAAGTAAAAGATATATAAATAGAATTCAGTAAACATAAGCAGAACAATAAGAAGTAGTAACCCTAAAATATTTAAATTTATAGTAAATAGGAAAAGGGATACTCAGGAAGAAAATGATAAAAAACTAAGAAAGAAAAAAAAAGATAAAAATTGCATTAGAAAAAAGGAGAACTAGAAGTGAAAATTAATAATGGAAGAGGGAAGATAGTTAAAAAAGGAGTGGACACCAACTTGCTCCCCTGCAACTCCAGCATCTCTGGGAGCTGAGACAGGAGGATCTTGAGATCCATGCAAGAGGTACTCTGTGCAATTCAATGTGATCTTGTCTCCAAACAAAAATAAGAGAAAGAGTCGGGGTACTACCCCATGACACAGCATGTACACCATACAAAGCCATGGGTTCAATCCCCAGCACAGTAGGAAAAAAGAAAAAAGAAAAAAGAAGAAGAAAGAAGAAAAAAGGTACTAGAAGGGCTTCTTTCTGTGGCCTCTAATAGATGGAGGTGGTAGTTAGTTGAGGATGGAGTCTTTTTATCTGACCACACCTCAGAGTTGACAGTCTCTGGAGTTCCCCTCATCTCCCTGCCTGGGGGGTGGGGCTTGCTTCTGAGCAACTTTCCCAAGCCTCTTGTTGCCTGAACCTCACAGTGTGACAGCCTCCTATCTCCTCTTTCACTACATCTCTCTGCTGCTGCTGTGTAGCATGCTGGAGTTGTGGTTGGTCACCCCCAAGCTCTCCATGGGTGATAATCCTTTGTTTTCAGTCCCCCTCTCCCCAGGGTAGTTCAGTCTCACACAATAGGTTCCCTCTCAGGATGTTGCTGGGTCACCACCCTCTGAGACATAGAACATGGGAAAGAGAGTCACTTCTGCGATGATGAACCCCTAAGTTAGGAAGAGCCACTGTCTCACCAAGCCCCTGGAAGTGTGTAAGGGCTTCAAGGACTGTGGGCTTGTCCTGAGGGACTGCAGGTCTGATAGCCAGGGGTGTCAGGCTTACCTCTTTGGGTGAGGGCTCCGTTTCTCCTCCCCTATGGAAAGCCACTGCTGGAGATGTGTCCTACTCAGTTCCTCTCATTACTCAGCTTCATTCTGCAAGCTGGGACCATCTTACAATCTCTTCTCTGGTTTTTGTGCTTCTTTAGACCTTCTTTCTTTGAAAAAGGGTCCATTCCTTCTTATTTTAAGTCCTTTGTTTTACCACATCACACAAAGGCTGCCTTTAACCCACCACCTTAAACCAGAAGTCCTCAGAATTTTGAAAATATGGAATACTTTTATCCTTGTTCAAAGGTCCAGTGTGTTTAAATTCTTGCCCTAATAGAATTTCTTTTTTTTTTTTCTGACCATCCCTGGTGCTCACTGAGCCTTCCCAACTTATGACTGTTATAATCTAATAAGCTTTATCTCTATTTACTTTCCAGTTGAAGAGCCAGTTAGTTGTACTTGGAAAAGATTAATTCAACCACTCAGTCCTTGGAGGCACTGGGTGCCAAGCTTCTGCTCATCTGTGGTTTTGTTCCAATTGTTCTGCTACACTCTGCTGAAGTTGTTTGCTTTTCATCACTCTGAGAAAGCCCAATGTAGCAGAGCTTAGAGTAATAAAATGTTCATTGTGGTACTGTGGGACAGTTTAGAGAGGGGATAATGCACTAGAATCTGAAGTCTGGACTGAGTGTTCTACAGGTGAAGGCTCTGACAACTACTGCTATTTGCAGGTTGTACATTTAACTTCTGATAACTACCTGGATCATTTAACCATTGCTGCGAACTTGCTGTTAGCTCTTTTCTAGTTATCTGTTTACAGTTCTGGACATTAGACACCCTTCAAGTGCTAAAATTCATAGGCAAGAATCAAAAGATGATGTCAGAGTTTATATCCTTCCAAAGTAATAAGTGTGTGTCATCAGTTAATACCAAAAAGGAAGGCGGAAAATAAACTGAGCAGCTAAGGAACAAGGAATAGATTGGAGGAAAAGAGATTTATACCTGTGATATATCATCCTTGGTATTCCTAGTCATTGACTATAACCAATTTGGAAAACCAATAGCCAGACAGTCAATAGAGACATATATCGATTTGTGTATTATCCCTTTAGGAATGCCTTATATTGGTAACCAATATTCATTCTCTCTCTCTCTCTCTCTCCTCTCTCTCTCTCTCTCTCTTTCTCTCTCTCCTCAAACACACACATACACACAAACAACATACCAACATAGGAAGAGAATTATTTTTTATTTGATCAAAACATGAATCTGGCACTTATCTGACACCTCAAAATACCTACCATAAAATCTTTTAGAAAGCATTCATTATTGATTTTTAGAAACGTAGGTACACTGTTTCTTATTACCATTAAGTATGATACTATGGAATAAAATTTCAGACCCCAGTCTTCTACAGTAGCTTAATGATTATATTTTCTACAAATGAAATATTTTAAGACTTAGAGTAAGTTTCCATTTATACTCCAATCCCTTAAAATGTCCCACTGATTAGCAGTAGCTAAACTATTGGGGAATTCATCTTCTGATATTTTACTATTTTATCTTATCAGAGACTTCTGAAATGCTTTATACATGTCCTCTGGGCAATTGCAACATTGCCATAAAAGATACACCAGAGTCAGGTTCATGATCAGATAACAACTTGTAGCAATAGTAGAGATAAGAGATCCAGTTTTCTGAGCACCAGTGCAGGGACGATCAACTCACCTGTAGCTGCCCTGTGGCCTCTTGGCTTTTCTTTTCCCCCAGTACTGGTGGGTTGAACCCATGGCCTCATGCATGTGAGACAAGTGCTTTACCTCTAAGCTGAACCCCTGTTATTGTTGTTAGGTTCTGTTGAGTCAAGTCTGACTCATAGGACCCTATGTACAGCAGATCAAAACACTTCCTGATTCTGTGCCAGGCAGACAATCTTGTTTATGTTTAAGCCCATTGTTGCAGACACTGTGTCAATCCATCTGGTGGTGGGTTTTCCTTTTTTTCCACTGACCTGCCACTCTCCCAAACATGATGTCCTTCTCTAGGGACTGATCTCTCCTGACTACATGTCCGAAATATGTAAGACACAGTCTGGCCATTCTTGCTTCCAAGGAGCACTCTTTTGCACTTCTCCTAGGACAGATCTGTTGGTTCTTTTGGCAGTCCATGGTATATTCAATAGACGTCTCCAGCACCATAATTCAAAACCTTTAGCTCTTTTAAAATTTTATTATTTTTCTTATTTTATATTTTTCTGGTACTGGGGATTGAACCTAGGGTCTTGTATATGCTAGGCAAGTGCTCTACCACTGAGCTACCTCCCCAGCAGTTTTGAGGCAAGGTCTCACTAAGTTGCCAAGGCTGGCCTGGCCTTGAACTCACTATGTGGTCCAGGCCTTGAACTTGTGATCCTCCTGTCTCAGCCTCCTGAGTAGCTGGAATTACAGGTGTGTGCTACTACTCCTGGCTGCCTCTTGGCTTTTGTCAGGGCCTGTTGAATGTGTGGAGAGGCTGCTCTGAGCTCACTATGACTTTGTGGGATGTGCACTGATGGCCACTGTGCTGCCCCTATTAAGTTCTCCATAGGTAGGCATTGAAGATTTTACTGCCTTGAGCCTCCAAACACACCATCGCACCATTGTATTGTATTATAAGTCACTGCAGTTTTTCACATTATTTTTCCCATTTAGGAAAAAATATATTGTTACGGGAAAAAATACTCGCTTTTTCTTTCCTTCCTCAAACTTCTCTTTTCAGATAGAGGTAAAAGGATTATTAATGCAGCCCAAACACTGAGAGACAATTTACAAGTCTAAGAAAAGGTTTATATTCTGATTACTAAGACAGCATAGCCAGAGACATTATGCTGTGCTTGGGTTTTGGGGCAAGTTTAGTTCTGACATAACAAGATCTTAAAACTCTGTGGTAGATTATTTTCAAAGATAACTGTGAAACTTCCACCCCAAACCTTTTTTGCAATGTGACTGCCACTTGTCCCATGAAGAAGTGGAGTATATTTATTAATTCCTCAAATATGGCCTGGCCTCTTGACATGTTGTGACCAATACAATGCAATGGGAGTAACATTATGTAACTTCCATGGCTAGATTTTGCACTTTTTGCAATAGACCATTTAGAACACAGGCACTGCCCTGAAGTGGTTGTGCAGGAAAGTCAGTCTAACCTATTAGAAGATGAGTGGTTAAATAGAGGAAGTCACCCTAACCGACAGATGACATTAACTGCTAGACATAAGTAAGGTTACCTTGAACTTTCTGGCTATGCCAACTCTAACTGAATGCAGCTGCATGAGTGAGTTCTAGTGAAGCCAGCAAAGGCACAGCTCCACTGACCTGCAGAATCATGAACCACAATAAGACAGTGTTGTTTTAAGCCAATAAGTTTGGGGCTGATTTGTTATGCAGCAAAGGCTAACTGAAACACCCTGGATAAAGTGAATTTATTATTTAGGCTTTTGAAATAGAATCATCTTTACTTTTATGATTGTAGGGCATCTGTAGAAAGAGGGAGAATAGAGCACAATGTTCAAGATGAGAGAAATGTAAAAAAGTCCTAAATCCTCATGTACTGTAGATGAAAAATAAAATCCAGGAAGTATCCTGGCATCTGATCCTGCCTGATCTTGGAAGCAAAGCAACCAGGGTTGGCCTGATCAGTCCTTGGATGGGAGACTACCTGGGAATGCCAGATGCTGCATGTTAGGGAGAAGGACCTGGCAATCCACTCCTTAAACAATCTGTCATTGAAAACACTATAATAGAAGAGAAGCACTGACATAGTGCCAGGCATGACACGGTGTCAGGGAGAGTTTTGTTCTGTTGTACATAGGGTCTCTATGAGCTAGACTCTACCTGACAGCAACTAACAGCAGCAGGAACATCAACAGAGAAGCTCTCGAATATTTTGTACTGTATATGCCACAAACGTCAATGTTTATCCTATGGAGGGTTATTTCTAGGAGGAGTTCTTTAAAACTATAGATTCATATAGAATAGTAATGATGCCTCATGCATGTAGCGGTTAGAAATTTCCCACTTTGAGAGTGAGTATTGTAATTCCTCAGCCATTCCTCAGAGAGCTGCTGATCACAGGCACAAGTCTGCACAGGGACTTGCTTTATACTGAGGGCCTGTAGGCAGTGAAGCCACCCAGAAGTTACTATTTTGAAATATTGTGCCTGGGTGCTAAGCTAATGAAAGAAAGGGGAATTAAGAATTTCATCGACTTTAGGATTTTTTTCCATTTCCTTTTCATGGGATTCTCTTCTTTGCTATCAAGAGCACTTTCTTTTTCCAAACCTCACATAATCTCTGTAACAATGTAACTGAGACAAAAGTTGACTTAGCATTTATTGCTCTAAATCTCTGGGTGATTTGCCTTGTGCCGTTACATTTTAATATACTTATAGGAATGCACTATATTCTCTGCTCCTTTTTACATGTCGATTTTATAGGGAAGTCTGTCTATAGGGAAAAGCCTACCAATTTAATTTTTCAATAGGTGCTATCCCATATCAAGACAGTGAATGAAAAAACATACATGTATGTGACTTCATTTAGTAAAATACTTTTAAGCATGTGTGCATTCTCTCTACCACAATGTGAAATTTATTTGGGGAAGAAAGGAAGAAGAAAGAAAGACATATTTGTGATGTATCTATTATGTGTTGTTGTTGTTGTTATTACGTGCCATTGAGTCGTGACCGACTCATAGTGACCCTCATAGGGTTTTCAATGGCTGATTGTTTCAGGATTGCCTTGGGAGTGGGTTGACACTTCCTTCTCCCATTTTTGCGGTGCTGGGAATCAAACCTGGGACCTCAGAGACTGTAGAGTGGCACTCTACCAACTGAGCTAAATCCCAGGCCCTATTATGTGTTAGAACTTTTATTTAGTTTCTTAATTAGATCGTAATACCCTATCATGATAGGGTAGAGGCTCAGAAAGGAGGCTCAACTACCAGATAGAAAAGCCAGGGATCCAAACTCAGATCTAATTGTCTTCTAAATACACATTCTTTCCATTATACTATGATATTAAATGTTTACTGAGGTCTAGCCTATACCTCCAGTCTTTCCAGAGACACCTGCTGCTGCATAAGCAGCTGTCCTCCATTTTTAAAGATTCTTATTATTTCTAGGAAGATTTTTGTTACACTGTAGGGGGATCTTGGTTAAGAGGGTTTTGAGTCAGCTATGATTGATTAGATGATGATTTCTAAGGTCCCCTTGACTTATTTTTTTCATTGTAAAAATATCCAGAATATTAAAAATAATAGCTATGTTTACAAATATAAGTGGCAACCATGGAATAGAATAAAGCTATGCAGTTTTTGTGAACTAAATTGAATGCAGTGACCTTTATAATGTATTGAGCTTGCTGCCTACATTGCTATGTTATACTGAGGCCACTAAAGCTGGTTGAAGGTTATTTGGAGGTTTATGATACTATTTTCTATTCTTTTGTATGTTTGACATTTTCCATAATTAAAATGTTAAAAATATTTAAAATTCAGTGTTTGAATTATAATATGAAATTTTCTTCCTTAATCTTGTCCATATATCTGTGGAAAATATGTACTATAGCTTTCAAAATCTATCACTCTCAGAAATGTAAGGTGTTAGTTTCTTTCAATCAAGACATACCTTTTTCCTTTGTGCAAAACTTGGTTCCTTTTGGTTATCTGGGCTGCCAAAAAAGGAAAAAAGGAGCCAGAATATATCTAAATTTCTTGGTTGCTTGAATATCTCTTCACTTGTTAGGTGCTTTCAAGTTGGATCTGACTCACAGTGACTGTACATACAGCAGGACAAAACACTACCCAACACTGTGCCATGCACATGTTTTTATATTTGAGACCGTTGTTGCAGCCACTGTATTTCTTCCTGTTTTGAGTTGTGCCACATCAGCAAAAGGAAGCCTCAGGGGCTTTACTCTATTTTTTTCATTAAAATTGACTCTACTTTGAGGAGGAAACTCTTCCCCAGTCATTTTTTGAGTGCTTTCCAGCCTGGGGGCCCATTTTCTGGCACTATATTTGACAGTGGGCTGGGATTTAGCTCAGCTGGTAGAGCACCGCTCTGCAGTCTCTGAGGTCCTGAGTTCAATTCCCAGTGCTGCAAAAATGGGAGAAGGACGTGGCAACCCACTCCCAAGGCAATCCCAAAACAATCAGCCATTGAAAACCCTATGAGGGTCGCTATGAGTCAGGCACAACTCGACGGCACCTAACAACAACAACAACATATTTGACAGTACTTCTTTGGGAGTGGGCTGCCAGATCTTAGTCTATTTGTCCCTAGTCTGTCTTAGTCTGGAAGCTCAGCTGAAACCTTTCCACCATGGGGGACCCTGCTGGTATCTGAGATACTAGTGGGATAACTTTCAGCACCTGCAATTCCCCACAGCACCACGAGCTGACAGACATGTGGGGGATCTCTTTACTTAGCTTTAGTTATATAAGCCAATTTTAGAAGTTATTACTAGTTTTTTGTTTTTGTTAAAGAAAATGGACACTCTACTATGTAGTAGAAATGTGTTTTTAAGACTCCATAATCAACTTTTGTCTTAACTTCTGAAAACAAAACGTTCATTTTTTTCGAAGTACATACTTTCCAAATCAGTAGGCTGAAAAACTAGTGGTCCTGACATTGCTGGCACAAACCTATAGCATGGCCATTGGACCAGGGCCCAATTTCAACCTTAGCAAAGCCAAAGCAGCCCAGCTCCCAACAGTAGCAATTTCTGGTAATAAATTATCTATGTTCTAGGAGTCTGGAGGCTGTTTTCCCCAATATTTATATTTTATATTTGAATCACTGCCCTTCCTATCACCTTTGGTTCTGAAGCTCCACTCATATTCTTTTCTTCAAAAACTTTAGCACCTTTCACATAAACAACAGATGGTTTGTTTTCAAAAGGCGATGTGAATTTGAAGTGAAATTTTTATTTTCCATACTGTATTTGAAAGTGGTTTTAAAGTGTTAGAAATTCATGTTGGCTTCTATCTGTCTGCCAGAGTGGTCTGAGGAATGAGATTCTGGATGATGCCTTTTGTGGACAGATTTTCCTTTCAAGGAAAATGAGAGGACTCCTTCCCGAATCCTCAGGACCCAGTTTTGCTTGTTCTGAGTTGTTCTCATCCTGACTCCAAAAACCCTTCACAACAGGTCCCACCTGTCTTACCTGTTGCTCCCACTGAAGCTCTTTAACTCTGCAGTGTCATCTGCATGGTTACTGCAATTGGAAGGCTCAACTTCTGCTTGCCAAAGACTTATTGGCTCAATATATTTATTTGTAAATCTTAGAACGAAAGAATTGACACATAATGCAATATGATTAAGCTAAATGTAGCTTGTCTTAGTTACCATCCTCTAGATTCTAGAGCCTAGAACTTTTGCTCTCACAGCATTTAGGGTGTAAAAAGCTTTACCTATCATATGAAGTGCATTTTTCTTGTAATTTAAATGCAAATAGTGACTTTTTTTGCCCTTCTGTTTTTCTATTTCAGGTTGTAAGTTCAGAGTTTATTCATCAGAGAAATTAAAACTTTAGAGTAGCTCACCATAAAGGGGTGATAATGGTTCAGTCATAGGCACGGTAAAAACTAAGAGATAGAGGTGATATTTTGCCTGTGATAGACTTTTCTTCCTCATTTTTGTTGGTAGGTGCCATCCAGTCAGTGTCTGACTCATAGCGGCTCTATGTACAACAGGCGAAACACTATTGTTGGTGATTCTCTGCTATTCATAGGGTTTTCAGTGGCTGATTCTCTTTTGGGAGTGGGTTGCTGGGTCCTTCTCTCAAGCCTACAGCACCTAGTATTCCCAGGAAGTCTCCCATCTATGTACTAACCAGGGCCAACCCTGCTTAGCTTCTGAGTTCTGATGAGATTGGATGCCACAGTGGTACGGCTCATTTTACCACTTTGTAATTCACCCTCTGTTATTTTTCAAAAGATGAAACTCAAAACAGAAAAATTCATTATTATGAAAGTATTAAGCACTGGATTTAAATAAGTATAGAGAAAATATTAGAAATGAATATCTTGATAGAAATGACTTTTATATTGACGTTTACCATTGATTTGAAAATTTTAATCTAACCTTAGTCTTAGCCAGACTGTGTGTGTTGCTTCTTTCAAATCCATCTTAAATTGTATCTTCGAATTAAAATTTTATTCTTCTAAGGAGCTTCTAGTTTCAATGGTTTTAATCCCAAGATAATACTGGCATGACATCAAGTCTTCATCGGTTACTTATGACCAAATCTCAGCAAATTTAACAGTTTTCTGTTTCATATTCCTAAGTGGGAATGTTTAATTAAAGGATTGTTTTTAATGTATGTATCTACTTTCAGAATGCAGTTAGAATCTCATTTTCCCTTCTACTTCTGTATTCTTTTCCTCCATGAGGTTTCATGTTGTAAGTAACAGAAATCGACTCTGACTATAACTTAGAATATGTGAGATTTTATTACAAAGATACAGGAAAATGCCTGGCTTGAAAGCAGTGCTCAAAACACAGATTTAGGAGAGCCAGGTGCTAAGTGATGGGAGCAGGAATGGATACCTGATGATATTGCCTGTGTCTGTTACTGGCCGCAATGAACACAACCACATGTCTGCCTCTGGCTGCTTTAGAAAGGGAGGAAAAGGCTCTGGCAAAAGAAACTTGGTCTGCCTTAGGCTGCACAGTGGAAGGGCAGGTGTCTGGATTGGACAGCAAGACCCCTCTCAGTAAGAAAGAGATGATTATGCAAAATGAATCAGAATATTTTAGGATAGTGCTTGGTGCTAAAAAGATGACAATTGTTTGTGGTAGTCATGCAGTACTTAGTGGAAACCTCTGCTCCATGTTATCTCCAAATACAAAGGCATGATAAAAGGTACCCATTTATTTTGGGGGGTGGGGTGACTGTGGCTTGGATCCAGGACCTTGTTGGACACTACGCACGCGCTCTACCACAGAGCTACATCCCCGGCCCTGGCACCCATTTACTAAAGAAGCAACTAGGTAATGTAGAGCACAGACCCCTTCTCTGGGGAGCCGGGTTTCCAAGGTGTCGTCTGGTCTCTCCTGTGGCTCTTTGAACAATCCCCAAAATTCTGGCTTGTCATCTTTTCCTCAATAAAATGAGGAGGCTGAATTGAATGATCGCTTTTTTCTTGTCAAGGTCTCCTCTTCAAAGAATCAACTAGAGAAAATGTCCCCTTCCCAAAAGGTATTTCCCATGGTTACTTTAATTTAAACATAATATTTCACCTGTAAATGTCACCACTGCCCCTCACAAACTGCATTCTGAAAAGCCTTGTATCTTTCACCATGCAATATGACGTTCTGATCTGAAACTTAAAATCCTTTCAAAAGGGCACTGGTGTCTTTGTATCTGTTGACTCAACCCACATTGCAGCTGCAGTGTTTTTTGACAGACTTATGAGATAAATATAGGTACCTGTCACTGCAGAAAGCATGTGGATCTAAATAATGAAACAGGGAGAAATAAAATACTGTGCACAGTATTGCTCCCATTTTTCAGAGATGCCCCTTGCTCAGGCAGTGATATTTTTATTATTAAGTTTAGGTTATTTACACAGAAGAGTTTCTCATAAGAACAAAACAAAATAAGAGTCACCTCTTTTATTTCTACACATTTGCTGACATCGTTACAATGTTTCCAATGGTTTGTTTGACATTCACAGGGGGATTGACCCAAAGCAAAATCCTCACAGAACAGGAGGGAACTAAGGCAGATGAGTGTTTGGAATCCTGGGCCACAAGATCATCATCTGAATTAGCCCCCGAAACTGTGGAAACAGCTAAATCGGGACTGAATAGAAGGAATACTTTTAGTTGAGATTTAGTTGCCCAATCATGGACTATGTCCCAGGCCTCCCAATAAGCAAGATGAGGGTGACATGCAGGTATTCCAGAACCTATTTTATTGAAAGGGGTTTGGGTATGAACTTTTCTCCAACCCCTGTCCTGGTAGCTCTGTGGACATGCACAATCCTCCTTTCCCCTTCCTGACTTGTTCGGTCTTACTCTTCAATCTCCACCCCATCTCAAACTATGATTTAAGGGTAGAGGAATTCAGGCATTTTCAAATTATTCTAAATATATTGGATTTGCTCGTATTCTAAAGTTGAGACACTTTGAGTTTTGCTTTCTTTGCATTTGGTGATAATAATTTAATTTGCAATGTTAAAGGCTAAGCATTTTGGGAATATTTAATAGAGTGTAAATTTTCTGGAGTCCAACACAATTTCTAGAAGGTTACTTATGCAGCTCTGCTTCTGTGTTCTGCCTACGAGGGAGCAGACCTGTTGGAACAAGCTACAGTTCTCACCCCAGTGGACTTAGAAAAAAAATGCTATTCAGGAGACCTACGTGGGAAGTACTGAGCTTTTGGTTTTGTTTTTTGTTTTGTTTGTGGTACTGAGGATTGAACTCAGGGCCTCACTCATGCTAACAAATGCTCTAACCCTGGGATGCATCTCTAGACCCTAGAAAATGACTTATTTATAATCATAAATCTTTTCTCCAGCTATTGTTAATAAGAATATATTGTACTGTTGTTGTTGTTAGGTGCCATCAAGTTGGTGTCCGACTCATAGTGACCCTACGTACAACAGGTGAAACACTATTGTCAGTGCTTCTCTGCTATTCATAGGATTTTCAATGGCTAATAAAAATATAAGGGGCTGGGATTTAGCTCAGTTGGTAGAGCGCTGCGCTGCAGTCTCTGAGGTTCTGAGTTCAATTCCCAGCACCACAAAAATGGGAGAAGGGCCTGGCAATCCACTCCCAAGGCAATCCTGAAACAGCCATTGAAAACCCTATGAGGGTCGCTATGAGTCAGATACCAACTCGATGGCACCTAACAACAACAACAACAATAAAAATATAAAGTAGCATAAATAATAGCCCAGGAAAGGTAGCAAGACTTATTTGTTTTCATTAAACCATTCCTTCAAGGTACAGGTGAGGGTTGTACAAGAAAAATAAAATGATGTAAGAGAAATAACCTGGGACCCTCTATCTTTCTGTTAAAATTGGACTCTGGAATGTGAGTCAGGCACCATGGCATATACCTGTAATCCCAGCAACTCTCTGGAGGTGGAGGCATGAGGATCACAGGTTAAAGGCCAGAGGCAGCCTGCTCAACTTAGTGAAATGCTGTCAAAAGAAAGAAAAAAAGAAAGAAAGAAAAAGAAAGAGGTCAGGGGACTATGGCTCAGTGGTAAAGCAATTACCCTAGGTTTAACCCTTCAGTACTGCAAAAACATAAAAAATAAAAATGGGGTTTTGGTTTCTGTACTTATGTATATATGTATGTATGTATGTATGTATGTATGTATGTATGTATGTATGTATTCATTATTATTTTTAAATAAGAAGTAGGATTTACTTGCTTTGAGACTGAGCTCAGAGTCTCTTCCCTTGGGGATCTTTGTGGCCCTCAGTAGATGGCCTGGAAGTCCTCACATAGTGGTTTCATCATTCTTTCCTTGGGACAGTTCTTCTGCTCACACTATTGTTGTTTGCCATTAGGTGTCATTGAGTTGGATCCAATTTATAGTCCTCTTATTCTCCCCTACCCCACAAACTCCTTGCCCCTGACATCTGTCTCGTCATTACTCTTCTTTTTAAGGTACAATTTTACATTGTATTTTAGGCATACATCTATACTGTCTCGAACCCTTTTTCACTTCTGTCTCTCTTCTCTGGCCAGCCTTCTCTGTTATCTGTAATATAAGGACCTGATTCATAGGCTCACTTTCTACTCCAATTCCTGCCGTATCATAGGCTCACTTTCTATTCCAATTCCTGCCATATCATCTGACACTTAGTAACCACCTACCAAGGACCAGGCACTCATGTCAATGACCCAATGACGGTGGGAATGACTCAACCAACCTCATCCAACCAATTAACTCTTTATTTCCTGGGCTACCATAACTTCAAAGACTTCACCTCCCCACCACCTCAGCATCTCAGCTACTCACTCCTGGGACCACACCCTTTATCTGGTCATTATCATAACGACTCTATTCTTAATTCCTCCATTCCACTCCATTTTTTTTTGTGTGTGTGTGTGCTTACAGATCAAACCCTGGGCCTTGCATATGCTAGCCAAGCACCCTACCACCAGCTACCTCCCCAGCTTCATTCCACTCTTTGATCACAACACATTATCCCTTTGATCTCATAGAAACTTATTCCCTCATTGTTTCTCCCAGGTCATCATTAGGGGGACCATCTAAGGTACTGTCCAATAAGAGATTCTTTTGTAAGTGAAAGTGGATGCTGTAATAGCTACATCGGGATGGTCCTGGGAACACAGAGGCATATGGTCGTATTAGCTCTCATACCTGAATAACTTACCTTCCCATTGTCATGGTTTGAATATAAAATGACCCCCTAAAGGTCATGGACTTTAACATTTGGTCCCCAGCTGGTGGCACTGCCCTGGGAGGTTGTGGGACTTTGGGAGTAGGGCTTTTGGGGGAAGTAATTCCCTAGAGGTGGGCCTTTGGAGGTTTTTTACCCCAGAACTGCAGCCCTGCTTTCTCTCTGTACCTGGCCTCCCATGCCATGTTGTCTTCCACCACAGACCCTGCTGCTGCTGCTCCATGCCTGCCCTTGCCATCATTATGGACCAATTCTCTAACAGTGAGCTCCTGATAAACCCCTTTCCCTGTAAGTTTGTTTGGGTTGGTTTTTCTGCTATAGTTGTGATAGCTGACTAACCTGCCTATCCAATCTGTGGTTGGCCAGGTGAACAACTTCTCACCAGCCCTCTTAATTCTCTTATAATCTTCTACCATGTTGGTCTACAAAGCCTCAACCTGGAACAGTGCTGCCATGTTCTTTTTCCTCTCCATACCCCTGCAATCTGTCTTATCTTTGGTCTCCTTGAAGGGCTATACCTCAACAGTTTTCTTATCTTTAATCACCTCCACTTCCTGTTCCTCTCAAAAATAATTCTCACTTTTTCTACTCTTAGAAGATATCCTCTACTCAATCCTTGACCATTTTCTTTCAGCAAAAAGAAGAATCCTCTTCTGTCCAGAGAACTGAAGCTGTTTCACCTCACGCTTCAGTTTTCACTACAAATTTATTTCTAACGTGCCTATTGTGGGTCCCTTAAGTCTTAAATGTGAGAGGTTGTCCTTCTGTTCAGATCCCTGTGGGTTAGATAGTCCTCTTTTCAGCTTACACCAGATCCTGTGTGCATGTCTGTGTGTATGCGTGTCTCTATCACCCACCTCCCGTGTAGTCTTACAATTAATTGCTTAGATGTCACAGCACCCCTGAGCTGGGAACTTCTTACAGGAAGAGTTGTGAATTATTCATCTCAATAGCTGGAGGGCAATAGGTGTGTGCTGAATGGGAATGTACTTGCTGGCGTACAATATCCTCTGTGTTCTTTCTTAGTAGTCTTATTTATAAAGAGCAAGAAAAGCAAACACTTCACGGCAATTTATATCCTTGGTTAATTAAACTAAACAAAGGCTGTATGCATTCACTTGTGGGAAAAGTCAACAAATAAAAATGGTTTGTTTTGTAAAGGGACTGAATTTACAGACTTCCTAAGTTTAAAGTTCATTTTTAAGACTCTCAATGGGGAAGCACATTTTAGCTGATCTGGATGAACATCTTAAAAGAATGAATAATAAGTTAAAAC
Source organism: Pedetes capensis (assembly GCA_007922755.1). NCBI lineage: Eukaryota > Metazoa > Chordata > Mammalia > Rodentia > Pedetidae > Pedetes > Pedetes capensis. The sequence continues at coordinate 30,558 of VMDO01023754.1, forward strand.
ATTACTTAGGCCTTCAGATTTTTATTTTTTATTGTTTTGATGCAAAAGTCTTAATTTTCAGTTTAACCAGTGGATGCATTATTGTTAAGTCTGTGAATTGAATAATTCTTGGGGGGGGGGCCTTGTATTTGTTACTTTTCTCATTGCTGTTATAAAATACCTGATAAATACAATTTAAAGGAGGAAATATTTATTTTGGCTTATAGTTTCAGCCTGCAGCGGTAGCCCTGTGGCCTCCGATCCCGTCAGATCTTGGAAGCTAAGCAGGGTTGGGCCTGGTTAGTACCTGGATGGGAGACCACCTGGGAACACCAGATGCTGTAGGCTTGGGAGAAGGACCTGGCAACCCCCTCCCAAAAATCAATCTGCCATTGAAAACCCTATGAACAGCAGAGAAGCACTGACAATAGTGTTTCCCCTGTTGTACAGAGGGTCGCTATGAGTCGGATACCGACTCGA
>VMDO01023755.1:0-31018 GCA_007922755.1 Pedetes capensis
TTGTTGTTGTTGTTGTTGTTGTTGTTGTTGTTAGGTGCCGTAGAGTTGGTATCCGACTCATAGTGACCCTCATAGTGTTTTCAATGGCTGACTGTTTTGGGATTGCCTTGGGAGTGGATTGCCAGATCCTCCCATTTTTGTGGTGCTGGGAATTGAACTCGGGACCTCAGAGACTGCAGAGCGGTGCTCTACCAACTGAGCTAAATCCCAGCCCTCCAAAAGCCTGAAAACACCTTAAAAAGGAGAGCAATACTTGGCAGATAAAAACTAGTTTCTAATATTGTCCAGTAGATAATCCTTACACTTAGAATAAAATCTAAATTTTTATCATGGCTGAAAAAAATTCTTTGGGATCCTTCCATTGTTTACCCCATTTGTTCACCATTTTTCAAACACACAGTACTATTTAGTTTGTGGGACATACTATACCCCTTCCCATTTTGAGATTAATTTACATGTAACTTAATCTGCCTGAAGTGGTCTTTTTCGGCTTTTTTCCTGGCCCACTGCTTCTCATGCCTCAGGTTTTCATATAAGTTTCAACTTCACTGTTTCTATGTTTTTCTAAAAATAGCCCTGGTTATTCCTCATGAAAGAGCGTAGTGTTGAACAAGAGCATAAGTGCCATATTAAAATGCAGATACTTTTAAGAGGACTATTCTTTCATTATGCATTTAGAACAAAACTTTGGTTTTCTAGGTTACAGTTTAGTAAATAAGTGTGTGAATGTGTATATGTGTACTTAATATAAACGTGCATACATACAGACCTAGACAGAAGCCAGTGCATGCTGCTCTGGATTAGTTTTAGGATAAATATAAATATGACCGGTTGCTAGGATTTCATTTGTTTCAGCAAGCAGACTTTTCTGAACTCCAAGGTTTTACAAATTACAAAAATCTATTAGGCTATCACAAGTTTACTTTCCAAAAAAAGTGGCAGGCTTGATTAGCAAGTATGCCCCTTATTGGTAAGATTCTTATTTTTCTATGATTTCATAGCAAGCAATTCTTATAAATAGTGCAATTAAACTTTCTGTTATTAAAACAATTAATTTCAAAAATTAAAGACATGACAGGAACAAAATATTAATGCATAAATTATTAGGTTCATAAATTATAATTATTAATCCATGTACATTAATTGTGGCATAAACAATGAACAAATTGTATGATAAATTTATGATAAACTTTTTGTTTTGCCCTTTTTTATGTATGAAATAGTGAATATTTTACATTGAGTGGTGTGAGGTTTAAAAGAGAATTGGTATCTGCTAAGTGATGTCAATCTACAAGATATATAATAAAGAATATTGATTAGTTATTAAATATAAAAATCTAAATCAATAAACAGGGGCTGGTGTTTGGCTCAGTTGGTAGAGTGCTGTTCCGTGCTTTGAGGCACTAGGTTTGATCCCCATCAGGACAAAAATGGGAGAAGGACATTGCAACTCACTCCTGAAACAATCAATCATTGAAACCCCTTTGAATAGCAAAAAAGCCCTAACATAGTGCAGGGCATGGCACAATGTCAGGCAGTGTTTCATTAAGTGGTACAAAGGGTTGCTATGAGTTGGATCTGACTCAATAGCACTTAACAACTACTGCAAGCAAATAAACAGGTTTTTAAAAAAGTCTTGAGATTGTTGTTGTTAGGTGCTGTCTAGTCAGTGTCTGACTCATGGCGGCCTAATGTACAACAGGCAAAACAGTATTGGCAATGCTTCTCCGCTATTCATAAGGTTTTCAATGGATTATTGTTTTTAGGGAGTGGGTTGACAGTCCTTCTCCCAAACAACTACAACAAACAAATAAATATGGTTTTTTTAAATTTTTATTTATTTATTTTTTAAGTCTTGAGACTGTGATGCTATCCAAAAATGTTAGGATGATTTTTCACTTGTAATCTACAGCTATAAGAATGCAGGATAATTAGGAAAAGTTGGCCACTGCTGATTCAGCATCAGAAGATTTTCAACTAATTTCCCAGTTTTGCCTTTGCTGGTCATATAGAATTAACTTCCTGGAATGGCAGATTCCAGAGAGAAAAATAAAACTTTCACACATTACCTTCTTCCCAGTTTTGTAATAAATGCATAACAAATGACAAGGAACACTTATATTTGAAAGAATTACCTTAATGTGAATTGCTATTGTTATTTCACAAAAATATTGGTTTCAGAGACATGCTGACTTCTTTACTGTTCCAAACAGGAGCCATCTGTGGCTCTTACACACTTAGGATCCTTTGCCTTATGGGGGGAACTCACCTTTTGATTTCAGTTACCTTCAATTCATTTGAATGTGAACAACCACATTGATTGTACTCTTCATACACTTCCACCTCCTCATACAGCAGTTGGAGATACTCAGCTCATTTGTGAGATTCAAATCTCTGGATGATAATAACTACCTGGTCTGACCATCATGCATTCAAGGGACACGAACCAACCAACGAGCTACTTCTTACACTATTTGTGATCCTTTTGCACCTTCAGGAACCTTGAGCCAAGGCAAGTATCAGGTCTTCCTAAACTTCTTGCTTATGGTATTTCTAATACCATGAAGATTTTAAAGTGATATTCATTTGCACATGATGAAAAATTTTCCAACTCAAAAGTATACTCTTAGATTTGGAAGGCTTAATGGAAATTATCTATAGAAAACCCAGCTCCATACACAGCCTAAAGCAAGAGAAATAACCATTTACTGTCGTGCTATTCAAATAGTCTACAAGCCAGTCATGTCAAATTTTGATATTTTTCAAAATGATATGGCAATTTTCAGTAATAGTGGTTGATAATTTGTTTTGTGAAAGAAAGAGAGGATGAAGAGCATTTTGAGTATACGGTTGGCAACATAATAGGCTATAAAATAACTATTTTTAGTAGGTAAAAGAGTTAAAGTATTGTTGGAATATCTAGATAAATGAACAAGTAGATAGCTAGATGGATAGATAAACAGATAAGTTGTATTTTATTGATTCTCTGGGAGAAAATCTTATATTGTGTACAGAATAGTCTAACTCAATGGAATCATTCAGTGAAAATATTTGATGATTTAACTCTATATTTTGTGCTAGATACATTGCCAGCCTTCAATGTGTGCATTGATTGAAAATATTGTTCTTCTTTTTAGATGATTTTCAAGTTTTCTCTCTTTCTTCCTCATTTCTATAGTAGTCAGTGGGTGAAATATACAGGATAAATTATCAAGTGCATCAATGACACCTAAACTAATAAGAGAGAATATTCAATAGTTACTGTGGCTTACATATGCAAATGACATTATTTTAATTCAGACAAATTATTAATTTACTTATGATGAACTTTTAAAATCTGTGATCAAAAGCCATTGTTATTCATTGCTTTGATTCTGGTGAAGTTTCGCTGAAGGGGCAGGAGGGACCAAGTGGAATGTACGTTTCCTGGGGCTTTTTGTTCAGTGATGTGGCTCAAACACAGGGAAACTTTGATCTGTTTGACTTAGTGGAACTATATGCTGAAAAAGAATATTATTTCCTTGTCAGCCACTGAAAACCCTATGAGGATCACTATGAGTCAGACCCAATTCTAAGGCAGCCAACAACAACAAAGGAGTACACATTAACATTATGACTTTAAACTCGATAGTGTTCAAGAATAAGTTAATTGCACCATATATTCTCCTAAAAAGTAAGACTCAAATGGCAAAATGAAAATTAAATTTCTAGTTATAAAAGTCACCAAATTTATTTCTTCAAGATAACTGAAATTCTATTTAAATTAATATTTATTTTTAGCATTAGAGTGATTTAGAAATAAGATTAAATAATCTGAAACCATCAGAGGGCTCTCCTTATCAGAGATAATTCCTACCTGCTTCCTTCCCTGTGCTGTACTCTTATCAATTAGTACTATTCATCCACATAAGAAAAATTTAATTCCATGATTAAATTGACTTTTTACAAATCACTCATATGTAAGTTCCTAGCCCATGTTTCTTTTATAGAAAGAGACTAATCATGATAAAAATAATAATAATAACAACAACATCAATATGCCTCTTATTTCATGGTTCCTTCAATAAAACTATGAAGTTTTCAAAATATAACAATGGCATCTCACAAGCATATTGTGTTTGTCAAGGTTTTGCAGAGAAACCAAACCAACAAGACATTTATATATATACACGTTGATGTAGCTGTTGTTGATTGGTGCTGTTAGGTCAGATTCATGGGGATCCTGTGTAGGGTTTTCAGTGACTGATTGTTTCAAGACTGTTTCAAGAGGGGACTGCTGTGTCCTTCCCCTGTTTATGTGGTGCTGGGAATTGAACACAGGGCCTCAGAGAGCCCAAAGCTGTTACTTTACCAACTGAGCTAAAAGAGAGATTTACTTTTAGGAATTGACATGTGTAATGGCAGAGCCTGGGCACATTCAAAATGTTAAGGGTTGAGTGGGACCCTGCATGGAGTTGCTGCTCCAGCCCGAGGCAGTCTGTGGGCAGAACTCTCTCTCTCTCCAGAAAGGCCAGCTTTGTTCTCTGAATGCCTTGGCTGAGGCCCACCCACTTTACAGAAGGTATTATTTACTCAAAGTCTGCAGATTTAAATATTGTTGTTGTTGTTAAGTTCCATTGAGTCGAGTCTGACTCATAGCAACCCTCATAGGGTTTTCAATGGCTGACTGTTTTGGGATTGCCTTGGGAGTGGATTGCCAGGTCCTTCTCCTATTTTTTGGTGCTGGGAATTGAACTCGGGACCTCAGAGACCGCAGCACAGCACTCTACCAACTGAGCTAAATCCAAGCCCTCATTTAAATATTACTCTCATCTAAATATTCCTTGACTGCAGCCAAACCACTGTAGCATCCTATCCCGTCAGACCTTGGAAGCTAAGCAGGGTAGGGACTAGTTAGTACTTAGATGGGAGACCACCTGGGAACACCATGTGCTGTAGACTTGGGGAGAAGAACCTGGCAACCTACTCCCCCCAAAACCAATCAGCCTTTGAAACCCCTATGAATAGCAGAGAAGCACTGACAATAGTGTTTCACCTGTTGTATGTAGGTTCACTATGAGTCAGACATTGACTTGACAGCACCTAACAAAAACAAATATTCCTTAACAAAAATATTGCAAATAATGTTTGACCAAACATCTGAATATTCTGGCCAATCAAGTTAATACATTAATTTTTTAACTATGTCACATATGAAACATTAAAACTTAAATGAAACAAATATCTTTTTAAAAAGGCTGTATTTAACAAGCTTTAACGATCACTTCAAATGAGTTTCCAGTTCATGTCTTTTAGTTTAAATACATGTAAAGGCATTGAGTTCTGATCAAACACTTTTCTTATCAAGCACAGGAAGACTACAAATAGCTACAAAATCTTTATACTCAACGGGGTTTCTAACATGTTTACTAATCTAATAAGGCAACAGATCAACATTTTCAAGATTGCTCCACCATTTGCAATTTAATATCATTAAGTTCCAGGATAATTACTCCATATTCACTTTACATGCTAACTTTTTCATGACTGACCAACTTTTTATTTTGATGTACCAGGTTTATACCTAAAGTAAATGATTAGATATCATCAGGCTAAGATTGTTTAAATTAAATTTCTCAACATCATCCAAGTTTCTTATTATGAATATACTCTTATTGCATTTTGGTTCTAACACTCCATCATCTACTTGCAAAGGAAATGTCAGTCATATGTATTTATTCACATAATTATAGTTTGTAGTTTTACGAAAGGAAGAAATATACTAATGATTTCTGAGAAGAATGTCACTTATTACAGACAGTAGTTGAGAAGTGTGACATGGTTAGCATTCTACAAATACGTAATCTTGTTACATTGTGAAATGCTATAATACTATGCCCTTTTCTAAAGTACAGTTTACTAGAGCATGGCAGGAAGTAGGCAGGAGGCCAAAAACTGGAACAGGCAATTACATAATATAAGTTATTTTTCTCATTTTTAAAACGAAAATTTGACTTCTAATCTGATCTTTATCATAATATGTCATGCCCAACACTCCTATGGAAGTAGAAAATTTAATAGTCATGGTTTATCGCATTCATCTATTTAATTGTTTCTCCTTGAATAGTTTTAAGAATTTAATTTATTTGGTTTTTCTAATTGCTAACAGAAGTGGATTGAAATATGGGATCACAGGCTACATTGCCACATCTAGCTATTTCCTATATTTTCTTCATAACTTTTTAAGATTTTGTGAATATAATAGTTTTTGAAAATGTGTTACTAAAACAGTTCCCATATTAATTGTATTTAACTTATGTCCCTCCAGTTTCTTTTGATTTATCATTATTTATCAAATTGTATAAAAATATCTGTGTTGCATGTAAAAATAGCATTTCCTCCTTCCACTTGTCAAATTGAAATACTTGGACACTGTCAGCTCTGAAATTTCACTTGCATCTACCAAATCCTCATTTAAACACTCTATTGTATGAAGTCAGTCATATCTGGAGTTCAATTAATTTAAAAGGCGAGTTTTATTAAAACTCTTCAAGTTTTATTAAACTTTGTGAAGATTTTTTTCTGAAAGCTTCAAATGTGACTTTTTCTTAAATATTTACTTAGTTTAGTATTTAAATCACCTTTGTTCCAATTTTCTCATATTTTAGATCAATTTCTATTTCATCCTGGAAAAATAATAAGTGCTAGTATATAACATATAATGGTTGAGTAGATTATGATAGCTTTGATATCTGTGCTAACAAATAATAAAGTTATTTATAATTAATGTGGCCTGCAGCGGTAGCCCTGTGGCATCCTATCCCATCAGATCTTGGAAGCTAAGCAGGGTCAGGCCTGGTTAGTACCTGGATGGGAGACCCCCTGGGAACACCAGAAGCTGTAGGCTTGGGAGAAGGACCTGGCAAACCCCTCCCAAAAATCAATCTGCCATTGAAAACCCTATGAACAGCAGAGAAGCACTGACTATAGTGTTTCCCCTGTTGTACAGAGGGTTGCTATGAGTTGGATACCAACTCGACTGCACCTAACAACAACAACAACAACATAATTAATGAATTTATTGGAAAGTAAAACCAGGTTCTTCCTTAAGTCTTAGATGTTTATCCATAACTTTAGTCCCTAATAAATATAATCAATCAACTTTTATAGAATTATGTGTCATGTATTATTGGCATGCATTGTGTATAAGAATGGAGGATTGGAAAATTAAAATGTACCAATATTCATTACCATTTCAATAATGAACTATGTGTTAAGCATCATTTATATGCCAGCCAATGAGACATATACTGAATGAACCTGGCAGAAAACCTTGAGCCTCCCCTTTAGACCCTGGAAAACCCCTAGTAGAAATTTCAAAACAAAGTTACAAGGAGTATAGCCTGATCATATGAGAAAAAAAAAGTTAAGTATAAAAGCAAAAATAAATATAAAATAAAGTTGCTTAGGAGCATTTCAGATAAGCCAAGAATTAAAACATATAGCATCCTTGGTTAGGTTATCCAACAGGAATATAATAACTAAACATTCTCACATGCTGTTTACATCGTAAAGGATGTGAATAGCACTTTCCATTTGTTTCTTGTTCACCACCTTTGTGTAGTAGTATGTTAACATCTTACTACCGAGTCCCTTCCTATAAATAAGCAGTAATATATCATGCTAAAAAGTATTTCCCATCATGTTGCTTTTTTTGCTTTTATGGGTTATTTTGCAACTATTAGAAGTCCTCTTTATCACTTCTTCTATTATTCTTATGTCTTTGAACATTTGTCTTAATTGTCACTGATGATTGTCAATGGGAATGATTATTCTAATTGGTGACTTGCTTACACTGGAAACTGCATATGGCAGAATCCCTTTCCCTGGATTGCTTCAAATCTGAGGACAAAAATACAGTTGCAAGTACTTTGCAAAGGAGAAGGGAATCACCAGACGTGATGTCTAAAAGGTCATTGTGGTCAGAGATGGTGTGAGCCTCCGGAGTGTCAGCAGGTTTGAGGTTGTCCTCAGTACTTTTTGCTCACACTTAGTTCTTCCCCAGTCTAGGCCCTATTGATTGGCATCAACCTTAGCCCCACAATCCCCATAGCTTAGCTTTGAACTTGAGGAAATGACAGTTTGGGAGGCCAGCAACCTTCTGTAGACTTCCTGGAGTCATCTTTTCTAACCATACTTTTATGGTGAAGATGTAAGGAAAATATCAATATGAGGACATAAAAATGGTTGAAGTCTTCCTGTGCCTTACTAACATGAAGAAGAAAACTCCTCTTTAAGACTATTAGTCAGAATTTAAGGGTAAGTAGCTGAGAGAATACAAGCTAGAATGAAGAAGCTATTTGAAGAAGAAAGTCTCTGAACGAGAACAGGATGAGATTTGGGTTTATTTTGAGCCTGCAGCTCAGGAGTCACAGTATGATCCTAACAAGGCAGGGAATACACCAAAGGATTAGTTATACACAGCTCACCAAGATCAGCTTTTGCTTTTCAGCAGAATGAACATCTTGGTTTTAATATAGAATAGTTATTAATTAGAGGCGTAGGATTTAAGAACCTAAGAGCTCTATCTTAACTGTGAGTAAGTTAAAACTATTGCCTCAAGCAGCAGAAAGCAAACAGTACAATCGTTCAGGCAGAGAGGAAGAGACAGCAGGGGTAGAAAGGTTTTAGGAATACATACTTTAATTCACATTCACTCTGTATGTCTTTGAGGGGCAGAGTTTGTTTTAGGAAGTGTGCCTAAAAACAATATTTGTAATTTGCGCATAAATTTTACAATTGCTTAAAAAGCCAATATATTACAACACTGTGTGTAGAAAGATGTAGACAGTGACAATAATGAGGGAGTAGAAATTTGTCTAGAGAATTTTTCACTTTGTGTGGTTTGCATTTACCATCAAAATATAAAACTTCCACATTAAACAAAAAACAGTGAATATTCCCTATATGAGGTGTATTTGATTTATATGTCAATTCAAAGCAAGTTATAAATGATATTTAAAGTATATTTCAGCTAATAAATCCTTATTAAGAATGTGGTGCATTTGTGCTTTACTCTAGATGCCAGAAATTTTGTAAAAATAAAAAAATAGGTTTTGAAAATAAAATATTTTGTTGCAACTGATAATTATTATATCTGTATGTTCTACCTAAATCCAAGGGGTGAAACATAAATATTGCTAATTTATATTCCATAGTTCATAGTTTCTAAATTGACTGTTCAAGAACTGTAGAAGTAATTTATGTTATGAAATGACAGTCAACATCATGAGAGTTATTGGTTGTCACATCTACTTCATCAAACTTTGGAATATTTGTAAATTTTTGTTACATAAAATTAAATATTGGTCATAATTCTTCAGACTTCTGTGGTAATGCTATGCAGTCATCCTGGGTGATGGATCCATGGTGGTTAAAATATGATCTCTGTCCATTTAATTATGAGAATAGCTATATGGATTTTTTAACCAATGAGATATTAGCAGACATGACACAACAATAGATTAGAGTGTGTCTCTATGATTGAACATGTCATCCTCTGAGGAAGATGCTTCAGCTGGCTTGTTCATCAATGGAGGATGAGACATTTGAACCCAGTCTATATTCAAAGCCAACGTGAGATGGCTGCAGCCTGGTTCAGCCAACCTGGAGCCATCCCAAATTCACGCAAGCTACTAAGTATGCCACTGAATTCTCAGATGGTTTACTAAATGGCATTATTTGCATAATATTTTTGCAAAATTTTCCAGAATAATGAAAATATATGGCAATGATTTTAGAACCAGGCATATAGTAACTCCCTCACGTCTGTCAGTTTGTCCTGTTGTAGAGGCTTGGGTGTTGCTGTGATTCTGAAAGCTATGCCACCAGTATTTCAGATACTAGCAGGACCATCCATGGTGGACAAGTTTCAGCTCTACTTCCAGATGAAGACAGACTAGGCAGAAGGACCCAGTAGCCCACTCCTGAAACAAATAGCTATTGAAAACTCTATGAATAACAGAGAAGCACTGTCAAATATAGTGCTAGAAAATGAGCCCCCCAGGCTGGAAGGCTTTCAGCCATGACTGGAAAAGAGTTGTCTCCTCATAGTAGAGTTGATTTTAATGACCAGAATGAAATAAAACCCCTGGAACCTCCACTGCTAATGTAGCATGACACAAAATGAGAGGAAATACAGTGTCTTCCACATTGTTGTTGTTGTTGTTGTTAGGTGCCGTCAAGTCGGTATCCGACTCATAGCGACCCTCATAGGGTTTTCAATGGCTGAGTGCTTCGAGATTGCCTTGGGAGTGGATTGCCAGGCCCTTCTCCCATTTTTGCGTTTCTGGGAATTGAACTCGGGGCCTCAAAGACTGTAGTGCAGTGCTCTACACACTGAGCTAAATTCCAGCCCCACATTGGGTTCAACTTAAAAAAATTGTGAGCAGGGAACTGTGTTGGGTACTGAGTGTTTCGTTCTGTTTTACATAGGGTCACTATGAGTTGAATCTGACTGGATAACACCCAACAAACAAAACAATATAGCAACTAGAAGTCACTCTAGGCGGCTAGAAGATTGATGAGGAAACTGCTGGATAAAGATAGAAAATATATGACACTAATTATGTAGTAGAAAAATATTTATTAAAATAATCACCTGTGATGATTCAGAAGAAAGAAAATAGACCTAATGAATGTATAGAGTTAAAGAAGGTGATTTCAATTTTCAATTACGGAACCAAATGGGAGACAAAATATAAAGCTACTTGCAACCAAAAGAAAAACTTATGTTGTTGATATGTCCCCTCAAGTTGGGACCTAGTCAAAGCAACCATATGTACAGCAGAATGAAACACTGGCTGATTCTGTGCCAGGCACATGATCTTATTTATGTTTAAGCCAATTGTTGCAGATATTGTGTCAATCCATCTAGTGGAGGGTTTTCATTTTTTTTGTTGACCTACCACCCTCTCAAACATGATGTCCTTCTCCAGGGATTGCTCCCTCCTGACTACATGTTGAAAATAAGTGAGATGTAGTCTAGCCATCCTTGCTTCAAAGGAGTGCTCTGGTTGAACCTCTTCTAGGACAGATCTGTTGGTTCTGTTGGCAGTCTGTGGCATATTCAATAATTGTGTCCAGCACCATAATTCAAAAGCATCAATTCTTCTATTATCTCCCTTGTCCAATGTCCAGCTTTCACAACCATATGATGCAACTGAAAATACCATAGCATGAATCAGGTGCATCTTCTTCTTCAATGTAGCATCTTTACTTTCAATACTTTAAAGAGATCTTTTGCCACAGCTTTTACCAAAGCAGTGTGTCCTTTGATTTCTTGACTGCCGCTTCTATGGGTATTGATTGTAGAGCCAAGTAAAGCAAAATCGTGGACAACCTCAATCTTTTCTCCATTCATTGTGAAGTTGCATAATGACCCAGTTGTAAGGATTTTTGTTTTATTGATGTTGAATCACAATCTATACTGAAGGCTATGTTCTATAATCTTCACCAGCAAATATTTCAAATCTTCTTCACTTTCAGCAAAAGAGTGTATCATCTGCATAACATAGGTTGTTAATTAGTCTTCCTCCAATCCTGATGCCACCTTCTTCTTCATAAAGTCCATCTTCTATGATTATTTGCTCAGCATATAATTTGAAGAGATAGGGTGAAAGGATTCAGTCCTGACAGACACCTTGCTCAATTTTAAACCAACCAGTGTTTCCTTGTTCTATTTGAACCACTGCCTCCTGATCCATGTACAGATTCCTCATGAGTAAAATTAGGTGCTCTGGTATTCCCATTCTTTGCAGGGTTATCCATAATTTGTTATTATCCACACAGTGAAATGCCTTTGTATAGACACAGATGCCTTATAAAGAAATATCTTTCTGATATTCTCTGCTTTCAGCTAAGATCCATCTGACATCAGCAATGATGTCCCTGGTTCCATGCCCTTGTCTGAATTCAGCTTGACTTTCCAGCAGTTCCCTGTCTATATACTACTGCAATCACCTTTGGATGATCTTTAGCAAAATTTTATTTACATATAATATTAATAATATTGTTCCATTATTTTGTACATTCAGTTGGATCCCCTTTTTTGGGACTAGGCACAAATATGGATCTCTTCCAATCAGTTGGCCAGGTAGCTGTTTTCCAAATCTTTTGGCATAAACATGTTAGCATCTCCAATGCTGCATCTGTTTGTTGTATCATCTCTATTGGTATTCGATCAGCTCCTGGAGCCTTGTGTTTTGTCAATTCCTTCAAGGCAGCTTCTACTTCATCCTTCAAAACCATTGGTTCCTCATCATATGCAACCTCTTGAAATGGTTGTTCATCCACTGATTCTTTTTTTGTGTAACGACTCTGAGTATTCCTTCCATCTTCTTTTGATGTTTCCTGCATCCTTTTATATTTTCCCTGTAGAATCTTTCTCTATTATCACTCGAGGCTGGAATTTTTTCTTCAGTTCCTTAATCTTGAGAAAAAATAGAGTGTGTTCTTCCCTTTTGGTTTTCTGCCTTCAGCTCTTTGTCCGTGTTTTAAAATATTTGATTTTATCTTTGTGAGCTGCCTTTTGAAATCTTCTCTTTAGTTCCTGAACTTCATCATGTCTTCCTTTTACTTTAGCTGCTCCACATTCAAGGGCAAGTTTCAGGATCTCCTTTGACATGTAATTTGGTCTTTTTCTCCCTTTCTTTTCAATAACCTTTTTCTTCCCTCATGAATGATATCTTTGATGTCATGCCACAACTCATCTGATCTTCTATCATTTGTGTCTAATGCATTAAACCTGTTCTTAAAATGGTCTCTGAACTCAGGTGGGATATACTCAATGTAATACCTTGGCTCTTGTACACTTGTTCTGATTTTCTTCAGTTTCCGTTTGAATTTGCATATGAGTAGTTGATGGACTGATCCATAATCAGCATTTGGTCTTGTTCTGACATTTGATATCGAGCTTTTCCAGTTTTTTTCCACAAATGTAGTCAATTTGGTTCCTTTCTGTTCTATCTGGGGAAGTCCATGTGTATCATTATTGTCTTTGTTGGTGAAAACATGTATTTGCTATGAAAAGGTCATTGGTTTGACAAAATTCTGTCATGTGATCTCCAGAGCCATTTCTGTCATTAAGGCCTTAATTTCCCACTACTGAAACTTCTTCTTTGTTTCCAACCTTTGCATTCCAGTCATCAATAATTATCACTGTGTTCTGATTGCATGTTCAACATATTTCTGATTGCAGAAACGGGTATACCTATACATCACTGATTATGTTGTAGCTAGGGCACATATCCAGTTAAGTGTCATTTTGGTTTCTAACCTAGAAGTGTTGGTATTATCATTTATTCTCCCATCTACAGCAATCTAATAGTGTACCTTTTCTGATAGGATGAACTTCAAGTGTACAAGGCAATGGGTAATGCTGAGGTCTGAAGGAAAGAAATTTTGGTCTGTAGGCAAAGGGTGGTCTGGAAGTATGGGAGACCATCTGAGTCTCTGCTGTATTTGAAAACTGACAAGGAGGTCAGTGTGACCAAAGCATAAAGGATGAGGGAGAAAGTATTAAACAAAAGAAAAAGTATTCCACAGAAATTTGAAATAAATTCTGTTTCAATTCTTTATATTCTCTTCTTTTCTTCCTGAGCCCTGACGGAATGGCAGCAAATAGTCCTATATTTGCAGGATCATGTTCCTTTTTGTCTTTTTAACCAGTCTAATTGCATTCCTTTGTTTTTAAAAAACAAACAACAAAAAGATAAACAACAAAATAAAATTCCAGTGCTAGGTTTCAATTACAGCAATGCTATAAGCATTCACAAGTTAAGAAACAGTGATGCAAACCAAATGTGGACTTTAGGGATTTTCAATTTAAATGTGGCAGTGCCAAACTCCCTGGCATGATGTATGTGGAATATTTTATAGATAAGATCACTATGTGCATGTCTTTCCACTTTCTCTTACCCACTTGTATCAACCCCATGTGTAGAGAGGATGACAACAGGAAGGAAGTTATGTAGTCATTGTTGTGGTATAACCAAAAGGATTATCTTGAAATATCCTGTGAGTCAGCTTCTTGTTATTGAGACAAAAGACCTGAGATAATGAACGCATGTTGTTGTCAGGTGCCATCCAGTCAGTATCCGATTCATAGTGACCCTACGGTACAACAGGCAAAACACTTTGTCAGTGCTTCTCTGCTGTTCATAGGGTTTTCAGTGGCAGATTGATTTTTAGAAGTGGCTTGCCAGGTCTGTCTCCCAAGCCTACAGCACCTGGTGTTCCCAGGCGGTCTCCCATCCAAGGACTAACCAGGCCTGGCCCTGCTTAGCTTCCAATGTCTGACGGGATGGGATGCTACAGGGCTATGGCTGCAGGCTCAATGAATGTAAATGGAGGATGTTTTATTTTGACTCAAGATTTCCGAGGTTTCAATCTATGGTTGCTTGGTCGTGTCACTTTGGGCCTCTAAGGAGGCAGCACATCATGGCAGAAACACATGGCAGAAGAAACCTGTTCAGTTCATGGTGGCCAGGAAGCAAAAAGAGAGACATCTCACATCGTCTGCTAGGACACATACCCCTATGACCTCACTTCCTCCCACTAAGCCCCACCCCTAAGGCTTCCACCATCTTCCAATAGCACCACAGGTTAGTGACCAAGCCTTTAGCATGTGGGACTTTGGGGGATATTTAAACCCCAAACTATAAAAAAAAAGAACACCCTTAAATATTCTATGTGAATTGCCTGAATAATCCCTTCACTGGGACCAGAACTTTCTCCAACCTCCACAGCTGATAGCTAGTAGCTTCTTTCTTAATAGAAAAAGTGAAAACTTTTCCAATAATCCCACATAATCAGTTCATACCTCTTTAACTCTAGGTTGTTTGACACTCAAAAGTTCCAATTTGTTCCCCACTGACCAAGCATTTTTCATACTTGCCCTCATAGAAGGAAAACAACAGAAAACCATGTTTCCTCCTCTATACAGGGTCGGTGTCCTCCCTGAGTCTCTTTGACGCTGATGAGAGATAGGGGGCCTCTAGAACTTTTGTTGACTCTTGCTTTATTACTTGTTCCTTAAAGATTCCTTCTTTATCTATTGTGAGTAGTAGCTCCTAATTTCTGTCCTACCATATGTAAGGCTGAGAGAGAATCACCCTTGCATAAAAATTATGTTTCGCATTGCACAAATCTGTGTAAATATTTCCCTTTTGCTGAGTCATACATGGTCTTCAATAGTAACTTGCATCCCATGGGATGGATAAATGTCATGAAGTTGCTTTAACTTATATTCGGCCAGATCCCTAAGGGTTGTGGCTATAGAAGGGTGGAGATTGGAAGAAGAGCATCTTCAGTGAGTGGTGTCACCTTTCCACCCCCACCAAAGCTTTCAATGTGATGCAGCCTAAGCTAAGATGATGTAGCTCTGATCCATCATACAATTACAGTCAAGCATTTCCTTGGAAGGAGAATCATAGACATTGAAGGAAAGAGAGGCACCTTTGATTTTTCTATGGACATTTCCTCTGCTATGTAACAACTTGCACCAATTTCACAAGCTCTCTCTGTTTTTAGGTGCCATCTATTTGGATCTGACTCTTTGGACCTACACAGAGCAAAACAAAACACTACCCAGCACTGTGCCATGCACACGACCTATTTATGGTTGAGCCCATTGTTGCAGCTATAGTATTTCTTCTCATTTTGTGTTGTTCCACATCAGCAAATGGAGGTTCCAGGGACTTTACTTCATTTCTGTCATTAAGGTCAATTCTACTTTGTTGTTGTTGTTGTTGTTAGGTGCTGTTGAGTCAGTATCTGACTCATAACGACCTTACATACAACAGGTGAAACACTATTGTCAGTGCTTCTCTGCTGTTCATAGGGCTTTCAATGGCAGATTGATTATTGGGAGTGGGTTGCCAGGTCCTTTTCCCAAGCTTGCAGTATCTGGTGTTCCCAGGCGGTCTTCCATCCAAGTACTAACCAGGCCAGACCCTGCTTAGCTTCCGAGATCTGACAGGATCGGATGCCACAGGGCTATGGTTGCAGGCATTCTACTTTGAGTAGACCACATTTTCCAAGTCATTTCTTGAATCCTTGGGGGCTCATTCTCTGGCCCCATATTTGACAGTGCTTTTCTGCTATTCAGAGATTTGAATGGCTAATTGTTTCAGGAGTGGGCTGCTTAAACCTCCCTAGTGTGTCTTCATCTGGAAGCTCAAACGAAAACTATCCACCATGGGTGGCCTTGCTGTTATCTGGAATGCCAGTGGCATAGCTTTTAGCATCACGGCAACATGCAAACCCCCACAGCACAACAAACTGACAGACATATGAGAGAAGCTTTCTCTAGGCAACAATAAAGCTAAACCCTATACAGTCAAAATTGAGGGCCCCTCAATGACAATGTCTTGTTTTCTTCACGTACCTTTTTTGGATGGTTTTTAATGGAAGACACTCCCTGCCACAATAGAGTAGAGTAGTCTCTCTTTTATTACAGGGAGTGAGTTCAGCTTTTCTGGCCTTGCTACTATACCTTGAATAATTCATCTCAACATGTTCTCTATTAACTAGAGAGGCAGTGACAAATTTCATTTCACTATTTGTTAGCAAAACCTATAGTTCTTTGCTAGACTTCATTCTGTGGTAAATGTGTACCTTCACAATAACAGAAAAGTTTTCATACGGAGAACAATCCATGGTGTAATGTTGAATACACAAGATGATAAGCCACCAAAGAGGTGGATATCGCAATAAGCATGCTCGTGTATGCATTCACTTTCCAGAGGTAAGCCAACTCCTAAGAGTTCCTTAAGGGAGAGGTAAAGACAGTCTAAAACTTTTAAACTTCACATTTTTGTAATGCAATAAAATGATTTTTAAATTACTAACACCCTGCCTAGGGATGATCAATCACTGCTAACCTGCCTACAACTTGGTGAATTATGAATCTAAAGAGATTACAACTGTCATCTTCATTGCCTGCACTGGCAAAAGATTCATATTTCAAATCCAGGTTATCTTTGCATACGATTCAGTGTTACAGTGTTATATTGTCCTGCCACCTACTAATCATGATTTGGAAAGATGATGATTCTTCCAAAGGCAAACATACATTTTCCTCTTATCACAGTCAGCACAGTTCACTTTAGCAGACTTAAGGTAGCATCAGTATTTCCATTATAAGCTCCTGATTTTAAGGGGTTATCCATGTTATGAAAGTTCACAGTGAGAAGAAATTTGTCATATGCAGTGCATTCTGGAATACTTAATAAAATAAAACTATACTGAAAATCTTACTCTGAAGTTGTTGCTTAAATGTATTATTGTGACTGAAAACTCTATAAATTATTATTTCCATCTTACAAATGGTATTGCTTCCCTCATAATAAAATTTCTGCAATAATGTATGAAAAATGGCTTTGGGATAATGTAACTACAAGAGAATAACAGCAAACCTAAACCAAATATTCTCCTTTTTCTGTATCTTGTAGGTAAATGTATGCTACACATGGGACCAGTCAAAGGACTATGACTCCTTACCCAGAGGGATCATTCTGCTGCTATGAACGCATGACTATTCTGGCCAATCAAAATGACATTGTGGACCGTGTGGATGAGTCTCAAAAGATATCTGTTTTTTTTCCTGATAGACATGACCCGCAGAGGAATTGATGCTGCAGCCTGCTGGCTTTCTACCCTACAGCACAGTCCAGAATTAACAGTTGTGATAGTTGGGACTGCATTAGACTAGCACACCATGAGACAGGTGCCAGCAAAAATCTATCCCTAATGACACCATTTCAGCTTCACATGCTATTACTATCATTGTCTGAATGCAGCTTTGCCTGTAGATGTTTCAGATATGGGTTCTGATATACCTTAATTCAATTCTCTGTGTCTGTCTCTCTCTATCTCGCAGTCTGAGTTGGTTTTTCTATGACTAAAATCTAAAACTGAGACAGATAGCTTCTAACTACATCACTTTCGCCTAGGTTCTGGGCCTTTTAATCAAGACAGTGCCTTCTTACTTGACTAATCCTGCCCAAAGCATGCTTCATCATGTCATCATCTGTTTAAAAACAAATGGGGAAAAAGCTCCACAGCCCTATTCCAAAGACCATTTATATCTAATATTGATTTCTTTGGAGTCAGAATGACATACAAGGTTTAAGTTGGCATAGTTTTTATTTTTGAAAATAATGACCCCAAAGCTTAGTTCAGAGGGTTTCCAGACTCATCCTCAAGTTATATAGCATTGGAGGGACTCGAAGGGGTCACAGAAAGCCACTGTGGTCACAGGGAAAGGATGGAGGACAAGATCAGGCAAAAGAAGATGAGCATTAAGGTGGAGTCCAGGAGCTTGTATTATTCTTTCTCCATGGAGTCATGGGATATTCCTCTGCCGGCAATTAGTGTAAGACATTACACATAGTGTATTTGTAAACTAGTCAAGCTTGCTGGAGCTTCAATGACCTGATTTGATTTCTAAGGGGGATGTATTATATATGTATGATTGGTTGATTGATTACCCTCAGGTTTGAATACAGTCTCCAGGTCAGCTGATATCATATGATCCAAAGCCTTTAATCTTAAATCACATTTGTTGGTCTTGCTGACATAGCTAGGCTGCACTCTAAAACTATACCAGTGTGGCCAGCTGTACTCTTAAGTTCTGGTGTGGCTAGCATCTACCCTAAACAAATCAGATATGACTTACATCACCTTCTAGAAGCTAAGGACTAAGGCTAGGTCTCTCTTTGGGCTAGGTCAGATTCTTTACAAAACACACTTGTGAATATAAAAAAGAATTTGCATTGATAGTCTATACCATGTTGTTTGTTAGGTGCCATCAAGTCGGGCTTAACTCAATGGGAACTTCATAGGGTTTTCAATGGCTGATTATATCGGGATTTCTTCGGGAGTGGATTGCCTATACCATACAAAAAATTTAACTTAAAAGCCTTCATAGGCCTAAATGTACAACATGATGTAAAACAAACCTAATGAAAGATGATGAAAATATCTATGATATTGAGGGGGGAAGAATTTTCTTGAATACAATATTAAGTACCAACCAAAAAAGAAAACGAGTAATGATTCGGGCTTTATGAAAACTAAAATCTTTTCTTTGGAAGGAAAATTAAAAACCTACTAAGTGAATAAAAGGAAAATCATGCCCTAGGAAAAAATGTTTGCAAATCTTAACTGATAAAGGTCTTCTATCTAGAATGTACCCCAAACTCTGCCAACTCAATTAAAAAATCCAATCAGGATGAAACTGGTAAAAAGTTTGAATAGGCAGTTTTGAAGCAGATTATTGATTGAAAAATAAGCACATGAAAAAATTTTAAACATCATTCCTCATTAGGGAAATATATATTAAAAACACAGGTATAGACCATCACACATTTCTTGAATTGGCTAAATTTTGGAAAAATAATCTTCTGTTGGCAAGGAAGGATCAAAACTGATGAATATTAGTTTTATTACATTCTTCACTGATGGGATATAGAATGGCACATTCTCAGGGAAAACAGTTTGATACTTTCCAATAAATTTAAACAAATACCTGTCAAATGAGTCAGATCTTCCATTTCTAGGCACTTAACCATCTAAGATGAAGGTGTTTATAGGCATTCTAAGACATAGATAAGAAAATTTATGGCAGCTAAAAATTAGAGTCTTCCTAACAAATGGTTACTGACATCTACAAATTCTAGTATATCCACATAAAGGTTTATAACTCAGAAATAAAATGTAACAAACTATTAATAAATGTAACACTCAGGTGAATCTCGAAATAATTATGCTGAATGACAAGAGCTAGGTTAAAAAGATACATTATACAATTTCAATTTATATAAAATTCTACTAAATATAAATTAATATATAAAATTAGAATACAGATCAGGGATTGACTAAGGAGGAGGGTACCATGGTAAAACATACAGGGATTTCAGAGGACACAAGAAAACTCTTGGAGGTGATAAGTAGGCCCACCATCTTGATTTGATGATAATTTCACAGAAGGATGTCAAAATTTGTCTA
The DNA here is from genome assembly GCA_007922755.1 of Pedetes capensis. Lineage (NCBI taxonomy): Eukaryota > Metazoa > Chordata > Mammalia > Rodentia > Pedetidae > Pedetes > Pedetes capensis. Next base: position 20,050 of record VMDO01023755.1, read on the forward strand.
GTTGTTCATGTAAATCCATGTCGTGTGGTATGCCAATTATCCCTCAGATGCTAATAAAATATGTTTCCTATAGGTTCTCCATTTTAATGCCTAGAATTATACATAATTATGTTGTGATTAAGAAAATTCTTTTTCATACAGGAGATATTTCAAGCTATTAAATTACAAAATCTGAATCAGAAGAGAACAAGCAAAGCCTCCCCACTGGCCTATTTCAGAAAACAAACAAAATAAACAAAAACAGTTCATAGTTCTGTACATGACTTAACATTTATTGATGGAGGTGAGCAGAGGTCAAATAGTATGTGAGAGGTGAACCATATACACCAGTGGTATAGGTATTTTTATTGTGTCTTGGTTTATTTGTGTGGTTATTACGGGTTGGAAAGCTGAAGTGATGATTAATTATAATTATTCTCAAAAAATCTCATACCCTTAATAATGCAGGAAGCACAGAGAAGAAGCAGCATAGGCATACGAGAGAGCTTGGCAGCCCTGCCTCACTTAGCAGACCCACCTTGATCAGCCACAAGTGTGTTTGAGACACAATCTCCTCCTGCCAATTCAGTAAAGTACACAAGATAGATCTTGACCAGATAACAAGATAGATTCAAATAACCAAAAGGAATTTAGCTATGGGAGAGATTAGTTCTTCCATGGCAGAGAAGGTACTGGAACTGCAGTTATGGAAGGAGGGGAAAATGAATACAGAGTAGACAAAGAGAGACAGAAAAAGAATTGATGCTTATGAATTGTGGTGCTGGAGACGTCTATTGAATATACCATGGACTGCCAAAAAAAAAAAAAAAAACAACAACAACAAATCTGTCCTAGAAGAAGTGCAACCAGAGTGCTCCTTGGAAGCAAGAATGGCCAGATTGCGTCTTACATAGTTTGGACATGTAGTCAGGAGAGATCAATCCCTGGAGAAGGACATCATGTTTGGGAGAGTGGCAGGTCAACGCAAAAGAGTATTGACACAGTCTGCAACAATGGGCTTAAACATAAATAAAATGGTTTGCCTGGCACAGAATCAGGAAGTGTTTTGATCTGCTGTACATGGGGTCACTATGAATCGGACTCGACTCGATGGCACCTAACAACAACAACAACAAAGATTTCTTTTAGGTAAAATAAGCCATTAACATCCAAGTCTCTAGATATTCATGCCATGTTCTGAAAGTTCAAAGCCTTTGAGTAATATAAATGGGTCAAATATCTAAAAATATTGGAGAAAATTAATCACCGGGCTGTTATTTTTCTTAAGTAAATTGTTGAGATTTGAAAAGAGATCTTAACAGGTTTGTCTTTTGTTGACTTTTGCTATGAAAATATCAAAACAATACTTTTGTTTAGCTTTGAAAACTTTCATTACAACGTTGCTGTTGGATAGTATTGGTTGGGAAAAAATGACACTGGGGGACTGAAAGCATCAGAATTAGTTAGTAGAAACATTACCATGGCCAAGGAGCAATGACAGCAGCAGTAGGTTTAGAATAACCACTGTTTTTTCTTACAGAAAACTTTTTGATATAGGGAGTAATTTTGCTAACTGGCAGACATTTGGCAAAGTCAGGAGATATTTTTGTTTGCCATGAGAGGAAGGCCTACTGGCATCTAGGGATGCTACATACCCTATAACACACAAGGCCATTCCAACTGACACACCCAAATAATTATCCAGCCCAAAATATCAATACTGTCAAGTTTGAGAAACCCTGTTCTTTTCAATGGCTATTTCTTCAGCCATCATATTCCAGGTGCTGCCCTAGTGAAGAAAGAAAATCATGACCGTCCTGGAGTTTACTTTCTAATGAAGCATACAAAGAATACAAATAATTATTAATTAATAAACAACAAATAATTTAATTAGTGGTAAGAACTATAAGAAAAACTTAGAGGAGAGGATGTGAAGATGACAAGGTACAGTTTTGCTTAGAAAACTTGAGGAAATAATTTAGGAAGTAGTTGGTTAATTTAATCAAGGCTTGGAGGAAGAGAGGAAGTGAATCTTGCAAACATTTACAGCAAGAACATTTCAACAAAATGAAGAACAAGCGCAAAGTCTCGGATCTGAGCCCGGTTTGGAGTGCTCAGGAAAGGAGGAAAGACAGCAGAGCTAAGCCCAACAAGAGGAGTAGTCGGATCCGATGCTAGGACAGTCAGCTACAGAGTGTCCCTACTCTATAATTCTGGATATTTTGCCCACAGAAATACTTGTCCATCAGATATTTTTCAATTGTGAGGAAAGTCATTGGATGTTTTTGAGGCAGAGCATGTCATTGTACAGTTAGCATTTAAAAAAATTGCTGGAAAAAAAAGCTGATAGGAGAGGGGCAAGATTAGAAGCACAAAGGCCATGTGGAAGGTAAAAGCCTTGGATGGAAGATGTGGATGCTGATGAATAGTGTTGGGCTTCTTACTCCCTGGCAGTATTATGGTCAGGTGTCACACAAATCAACAGAAGACATTGCATGTGATAGAATAGTGACAAAACGCTCTGTTGAATTGATGCTACAATAGCCTGAGGAATAGCCACATATAAAGCAAGAGCAGAATGACTGAGTTCATGGGACTGAGGTCACACCTCAGAGTTCTAGAAATTTCTGTGCAGATTTGGATGGGCTACATTGTTGTTGCTGTGGTCAGGTGCTGTAGAGTCAGGTCTGACTCATTGCAACCTTATGTACAACAGAAAAAAACACTCCCCAACACTGTTAGGCACTGGATTATTTTTGTTTACATCCATTGTTACAGCCACTGTGTCAGTCCATCTATGTGAGAGTTTTCCTTTTGCTCATGGACCTGCCACTCTTCCAAAAGTGATGCCCTTATCTAGAGACTGGTCCCTCTTGACAACATGTCTAAAATATGCAAGCCACAGTCTAGCCATCCTTTATTCCAAGGAGCACTCTGATTGCACTTCTAGAATGGATCCATTGGTTCTGTTGGCAGCCCATAGTATATTAAATATTTGTCTCCAGCACCATGATTCAAAAGCATCAATTCTCCTGTCTCTCTTATTCACTGCTCAGCTTTCACAAATATCTGATATGACTGGCAATATCATGGCATAAGTCAGGTGCACCTTGGTCTTCAAGGTAACATCTTTGCTTCTCAACACTATAAAGAGGTCTTTTGCAACAATTTGTTAATAGTAAGGCCTCTTTTGAACTAACTCTCTAAGAAGGAGAAGAAGAAAAAGAAGAATGAAGAGAAGAAAGAGAATGACCTAAAGGAAGAGAGGAGCTGGGCACAGTGGCACACGCCTATAATCCCTGCAACTCAGGAGACTGAAGCTGAAGCATGGGGATCATGAGTTAGAGGCCAGAGGCAGCCTGGAAATTTAGCAAGACCTTTGTCTCAAAATAAAAATGAAAACTATGATGAGGGTACAGCTGTCTTGTCGAGCACTGGCCTAGCATATGCAGACTTTGGGTTCAATCCCCCAGTACTGAAAAGGGGAAAAAGAGAAATGAAGTGAGAGAAATATTGTTGCTGTTGTTGTTGTTAGATGCCATTGAGTCCGTATTCGACTCATAGCAACCCTCATAGGGTTTCCAATGGCTGACTGTTTCGGGATTGCCTTGGGAGTGGATTGCCACTCCCCACTCTCCCATTTTTGCGGTGCTGGGAATTGAACTCAGGACCTCAGAGACTGCAGCGCAGCGCTCTACCAACTGAGCTAAAGCCTAGCCCAAGAGAAATGCAATTGTCTTAAAAATATATGCTCCATTTTTCCTCATGTCTAAGAAAGACCTTAGCTCATTGGTTCTCATACTAAAATCAATAAATTCATATGTGTCTCATAGCTACTATCAGATCTGTAGGTTCAAAAATCTGCAGATGCACAGTAAACATGGTCTTTTAAGCAAAAATGTCACCTTGAACTACACAAATTATATTCGACACTGTTCCATACCCAGCACTATTGTCGGTGTTTCTCTGCTTTTCTCAGGGTTTTCACTGGTTGATTTTTTTTTTTTTTTTTTGTCAGGGGGAGTGGGTGGCCACATCCTTCTCCCAAGCCCATAGCACCGGGTGTTCCCAGGTAATCTCCCATCCAAAGACTGACCAGGTCCAGCTCTGCTTAGCTTCTGAGACCATTTTTTTTCCAAATACTCCAATATTATTTATTGCGTCGCCCAACATTGGATAATTTTTTTCTAATATAAATACCATTTTCATATATTTCTTCTAACTGCTAAAAATTTCTTGGAGAAAAATTTCATAAATAGGCATTTTAAAGGTTTTGATAAATACTGTGAAACACATATCAGAAATGTTATATCAATTTAGATTCGCACCACAGTGGCTAAAGGGCTTTTCTAATAGTTCTTACAGGATACTAAATATTGTTTTATTTTGATCATTGTCAATCTGCTGGAATTACTTCCATTATATTTTAATAAAGGCTTCATTGTTTTAGAACACAATAGTGGCATTTTTATTGGCTACAAGATCTAACTCCAAACAAAATTAGAGAAACATTTAGATATCATTTTTAAAAGAAAGTCATTGACTCTATTTTAACCTACAGTTTAAAAATAGAAATGCATGTTAGAGTGTTTTTAAAACAAAAAGTACAGTAATACATTTATATTCTTTATGAAATAGGGCAATTTAAATTCAAACATGATAAGCACATGAGAGCACGAAGCTAATATACGTGTAGGCTGATGTCACCTAAGCACTATACGCAGAACACAATAAAAATATAAATTTTCTTTGGAGAGGGCTATATTTTAGCCTCACTGTCAGCATATTAGAGAGAAGTATCAAAATATGTGGAAAAATTCTTCATCATTTAGGAAATTGAAAAATCACATGCCTGTTGTCTCCAGCCATATCTCTCCTAAAACAAATTCGGTCTTGTTGGAAAGGAGAGAGTGTCCTGTGACACTTCTCCTGAGTGGTTAGATTAAAATGCTGACTTTTGAATGCATTATTTAATTCTTATGTGCATATATATTAATTATCATTGAGTCTCATAATCAAAGAATTTTATAACAGGAAATGGCATTAAAGATTATTTAGGATAGGGTTTTTCATAATATTTTTGTCTCCTTTTTTGTTCACAATACTCTTTATTCAAATTTATCCTTACAAGAAATTTCTTTATAGACAAAGATCATAGTAGAAGAGAGTCTAGTAGAAACAGATGAAGAGGAACCGGCTGGACCCTCCCTTTGCCTCCTGAGGCTGAGCAGAAATACTGTTGGTCCGTATGGAGCCTTTCTGCATATGTGGAAAAGATGCCCTGTCCTCAAAACAACTATTCTATCAGTTAGAAACTTGCATAAAATGCTTGTTTTATTATAAAAATCACTTAATCCTGTCTGCCAAACTTTCCTAAATATTTTTAAAAGTTTATGATATCTATGGTGTATAGTGGCACTGCTGTGAACTACATAGCCTATACCCTTGATCATGGGAACACTGAGCCTCCTGGTGGTATAATAGAAAACCACAGATCGGTCAAGCTTGCTTATTTCTCTGATGGACGCAGTCCAGATAAATGGAGCCAAGAGTCATTCACTTGACAGACCTGCGCTTAGAAGTCACATGCTCTTACTGTTTGTTTAATTTGTTTTTCATTATATGTCATTAGATTTGCATGGAATAAAACAACTGCAATTAAATACAGAAGAAACTTTAATAAAACCAAATTTCATATTTTGATGAACTGTCATGAGAATCACTGGTGATGGGCATAGACTACTTCAGCTTGAAAAGAATGAAAGAGATAGATGAAGAAGTAAATTCTGAGAGTCCTGGTAAGGAAACTGAAAGAACACATTTGTCCTGAAATAAAGCATGTACACTTGAACAGCAGAAGTCAGAGTTGTTATAAGAAAGAACTGTGATAGGAGATAGAATGTAGGAATGACTGAGCAGAACACTGGAAATGAAGCACAGATAATAATACCTAGGCTTAAGGTCATATTGCCTTTCTTAAAAAGAACAAGAAAAGAACGTGTGATCTGAGTTTATATATGTTGTTGTTGTTAGGTGCCGTCAAGTCAGTATCTGACTCATAGTGATCCTCATAGGGTTTTCAATGGCTCTTTCGGGATTGCCTTGGGAGTGGATTGCCAGGCCTTTCTCCCATTTTTGTGGTGTTGGGAATTGAACTTGGGACCTCAGAGACTGCAGCCCAGTGCTCTACCAACTGAGCTAAATCCCAGCCTGAGTTTATATATAAATATATAAAATGCTAAATTAGACCATTTGTATAGAGATGAGAAAGAGTAAGAAGGTATTTGACAGAAGATATGGAGGTAGTTTCTTTCCAGTCAAAAAGTCCATAGCCTTTTTCCATGACTGCAAAATAAATGCAAAGATACATAATGAAAACTGTGAGGAGTTACAAATATTAAGAAAAAAGAAAAAAACATGAAATATCCTCTAAAACAAGGGGGAAGAGATGCTTAAAATTACTTTATAGACTTTTTTATTTCTGAGGAAATGTCTCAGAACGTTTTAGTGAAAAAACCACATTCTCACAGATGGAAGCATGAGAGTAAGAAGAGCCCATTAAACAGAATAGGGTACAAGTTTTCTAAAAACAAATATCAGTCAAGGGCTGTGCAGGGTGGATACCTGCTGAAAACAGAAGGGGGGAAAAGAAGCAAACTACATGAGAATATATTGAAATATTGACAAGGAAAGACATAGAAAGATAAACCCAGAGATTTTAAAGGGGGAAGGAAATTCATAAAACTATGCATAGATACAACCAGTGCCACAAAAAGCAATATTAATTGTTCTATGAGGAAGTTGTGTCAAGGTTTATGAAACTGGAAAGCGGGAAGAGAAAGGAAAAGAAGGGACGGGAAGGTGAGGAGCGAGGAGGGAAGGGAAGGAGAGTGGAAGGAGGGGGTTGGGAGAGGAAGCAAAAGAAGGGGAGGAGAAGAAAGGGGAGGAGAGGGAAGGGTCAGGCAGTGAAGAAAGGGGAGGGAAAAGGGGGAAGAGGAGGAAGAGAGGGAAAGGGAAAGATGAGGAAAATAGAGAAGAAAGGGAGGAACAATAATCAAAGCAATAGTCCTGAAAAGGACCTCACTAAGTAATCTATTCTGTTTCCTCCCTCTGTGAAGAGGGCTTGGTGGCCAAAGCAAATCTCACAATTCAGTAGAACATTGGTAATTAGTTGAATGTTTAATTTAACGGTTTAGTAAATTCAACTAATAGTTGATCTCAAGTGTGTGATTAAATTATTCTTGAAGAAATTCTTTTTTTGGTCCAAATCTCAATTAAGATTTCTAACATGGGTTATTTCAAAACCACCCTAAATCTAGAAAACAGAAATAAGATGGATCTATATCTTAATATTTGCTGGAAAAAAAAACTGCAGATGGGTCAGATTTAAATGTAAGAAATGAAATCAGAAAAAAAATATTGTTTTATATATTCTTGGAGTAGAAGACTAAATCCAAGAGCCATAGAAGAGAATATTGATAAATTTGCCAACTTAAAATTTAAAAAATTCTCGTTTACAAATAAAACCTTAAATAAATGAAAAACATAATTTAAAAGTAGAATATATGTGTAAAATGTGATACACATAACCCTAATTTGTTAATACTTAACAGAGCTCTAAATAATCAGAAAAAAATATATAAATATGGGGAGGGATAACTTCAGAGAAAATTATATATAAACAGCTTATAAGTGCTTGAGTTAATATTTAGACTCATTCATTGTGAAATGAAAATGAAAAATAAAATCAAATACCATTTTCACTTTGCAACTTGGCAAATATCAAAAAGTAAGTAACAATTGTTACTGAGATTGGAGGAAGAGAAGACACTCATGTCTATCCTATTAATGTAGTGATCAAAATGTATTTATGTAGGTCAGGCACGGTGATGCATATCTGTAATCCAATTGACTTGGGAGGCAGGAGCAGGGGATTGCAGGCTCAAGGCCAGAAGCAGCCTGCTAAATTTAGCAAGACTCTGTCTCAAGATAAATAAATTTAGCAAGACCCTGTCTCAAAAAATTTTTTTTATTTTAAGGGAATTAGGTAGCAGCTCAGTGATAGATCACTTGCAAAAGTACACGCAAGGCCCTGGGTTCAGAACTCTGTTATTGTTGTTGTTGTTAGGTGCAGTCCAGTAGGTATAGGACTCATAGCGACCCTATGTACAACACTATTGTCAGTGTTTTTCTGCTATTCATAGGGTTTTCAATGGCAGATTGAGTTTTTTGGGGGAGAGGTTGCCAGGTCCTTCTCCCAAGCCTACAGTATCTGTTGTTCCCAGGCAGTCTCTCGTCCAAGTATTAACCAGGCCAGACCCTGCTTAGCTTCCAAGATCTGAGGGTATCCGATGCCACAGTGCTACGGCTGCAGGCCAAAACTCTAGTACAGCCAAAAAAAAATAAATAAATAAAATTAAAATATGTTTCTGACTCCCAAATTCCAATTCTACCAATCTACCCAAATATAATTTTAGACTATGAAGAGTCTGAAATTTTTCCTGCTTTTGAGCCAAGAATTAGCATATCACATCTTCATGGAAGAAGGCAGAAGATTGGAGACTCCTGGACCAAAGATAAAGAATAGTATTGTTAGCTGAGCATGGTTGTGCACGCCTGTAATCCCAGAGACACAGGAGGCAGAGGCAGGAGGATCGCAAGTGCAAGACCAGAGACAGTGTGTGTGATTTAGAGAGACCCTGTCTCTAAAAGTAAAATAAATAAATAAATAAATAAATAAATAAATAAATAAATAAAATGGGCTGGGAGTTCAGCTCAGTGGTACAGCACTTGCGAAGCATGCAAGTGCGGGTCCCTAGGTTGAACCCCCAGTACTGAAAAAAAAAATAATAGTATTGCTTTCCAGGTGCGCCTGTGGTCCCAGTTGCTGAGGAGGCTGAGTTAGGTGGATCTCAAGTTCAAGATCACTGACAGCATGCATGACTTAGCGAAAGCTTGTCTTAAAAAAAATTTAAAAAGGGAGTACTAAGGGTACTCAGTGGTAAAAAGAGCACTTGCTTAGCATTCATGAGGCCCTGGGTTCAAACCCAAAGTACTGCAAGAAAAACAAAAGGAAGGAAGGATGGAAGGAAGGAAGGAGTAAAGAAGGGTAAGGAATGATGTTTCTCACTGCATACGAAGCTGCATGAGATGTGAGTTTCATCAGCTCCTTTTGTCTCAACAAGTTCGCAGGCACAGCGTGGAGGAGCTGCTTACGTAGTGGGTTTGCTTCACAGCTGAGGAACTCTAAGTTCAGGAACTCTGTATTTTTTCCACTGATCAGTGAATAAATCTACTTTCTTTCTAGGGGGACATGGTGTCTCTATCTTCCATGGCCACTTACCATACAAATATCCTTAATGTTGTTGTTGTTGTTAGGTACCTTTGAGTCCGTATCCGACTCATAGTGACCCTACATACAGCAGGCGAAATACGATTGTTAGTGCTTCTTTGCTGTTCATAGGGTTTTCTATGGCGGATTGATATTTGGGAGTGGGTTGCCTGGACCTTCTCCCAAACATCCTTAATAAGACAGCCCAAAATAAAATAGTAGCTAGTGCTTCCGTTTGCAAGATAAAGACAAAAGTGTCAACGTTGTGGCATATTGCTTCTTCACACAAGTATCTCATACAGTATTGTAATTATGAGTATTTTTTACTGCAGAACAGTGTAATAGAAAACAATTAGAAATACATAAAGTACCCATCATTAAAACTCTGAATGTACCAGTGAGCTTGAATATGTTAATGTGAAAATGCATAATAAAGGCAGAAAATTAGGAATTTTTTTCAAGTCTTGTGAAAAAGCTAGTATATGATATTTCCTCTAAGAAGGGAAAGTGTAGGTGAGGATATGTTGAGATGAAAATTCATCTTTGCTATATATTTCTTGGGCTTTATGAATTTTGTCACGTTTACCTATTCAGGATATTATATTTTTAAAAATATTCTAATTTACCAGTCCATTCCTGCTGTGAAGTTATGTCCAATCATGGCCCCACTTTGACTTTGTTTCTAACTCATAGAAAAAATTAAGTTTCTTAGATCACTTAATGTGAAGTACAGTCCCTACCACCGTTACCTCCATTATCAGCCCCCTTTTTTCCTATAAAATTCTTAGCACAAATTTAAATTATTTTATTTATTCAGTGACTGATGAGATATTTTTCTGCACCATAATAAAGAACATTATAATTCTCTTGTCTAATCCATAGTAGATTCTTCATAAAAATTTGATGATTAGATGAATTTGGTAAAAGTTTTGGTGACTGGGGACTTTATTTATATTGAATCCTAGAATCAAATATTAACATCTAGATTTTGACTAGTACAGTAAGTAAGACTAGTATAGTAAGCTAACTAGAAAGTTAGCTTAACAGGGGAGTTGAATAGGTTAGGATAATAGTTGAATAGCTTAATAGGATATACTTTCAATAAGAATTATCTCAATATCAAAGAAAGATAACAATGGTTTGTACTGACTTATTGTTGTATATTAAAATGACAGATTCTCATTACCCAGATGTTTCTTATTCTAGAACTGGGATTGACTACAGGTCAGAGGTCAAATCCAGCAGAGACCACTAAAATAAACTTTTATTAGAATACAGCCACATTTATTCATTCAAATATTGTCCATAGCTCATTTCATACTGTAATAGCAGAACTGAGTAGATGCAACAGAGAACTCAAAGCTTAAAATATTTACATTCTGGCATTCTACAGGAAAAGTTGGGTGACTCATTTTTAGAGGTTCTTTATGAAGTACCAAATAATGAGAAAACAAGATCTTTCTACTAAAATTGAATAACCTTCAGAATCAGCAGCACAAATTACTATAAGTCCTTAGTCTGGAAAGGAAAAGGATAGAATTCTTCCATGAAAATTCTCTGAAAAAAATTCCTTGAAAGAATAAATACTTATTCTCAGTTTAAGTCAAAGTAGAAGCAGTTTAAGTCAATGAGAAGCATCTATTCTTTTGCAGACAGGGT